>VZQC01010789.1:451869-575662 GCA_009823505.1 Rhizomys pruinosus | reverse complement strand
CCCCCCTCCCCCAAGCTGGATGGTGGGAACCTGGGGCTGTGTGGGTTTGGGCACAACTGCTTGCAAATTGGTTTTACATGAAGGATGCTTGTACTAAAAAATTATTACTTATTGCTAAAAAATGAAAAAAAAAATAAAGAAGTAATAGAAAAAGAAAAAAGAAAGCCATCCTGGCCTAAGGAGACTCCCTCTCAAAAACAATACAAAATGATTACTACATGAACATAAAGTTTTCCATATTTGTATATGGATAGAGGCAGAAACTTTCCTTACTTTTCCTTCCCACTTCCCTCATTTCTTTGCTCATTGTTTTTCATTTTTCTCTCATGTCTGTGCTCCATGCTCTATCTTTCTTGACCTTTTCCTCACTCCTCACTAGGAATCTCTCTTAATTGTTGATCTCTCTCTCTCTTTCTCTCTCCCCTCCCTCCCCTTCCTCCTTTCCTTCCACACTCTTCCTATATTCCATTCTTTCTGTTCAATCTGTGCATTTAGGATAAGTGGGCTAAATGCATACAGAGAAAATTTCATAGGAAATATGAAAAACCCTTAAAATCTCTGGCATGGTAGAAAATAAAATAGGTTACACCAATACAAGTGATTCCACACAGATGTTTCACTGGCCTGTACGGTTTGCAGAATCAGGTCATCTTTTTGTTGTTTCAGCTCAGGGCAAGTCACGCATCCAAGCCCCTGCCATGGACTTTGCTTTTCAGGAATTTGAATGCAAATAAATTTAGTGGGAACCAGATACTGGCTGCAAGAAAACACTGCACTGTCAATATCTTGGTGAGCTGATGTCACCCATTACTCTGGTGTGCATGGGTTAGGGATATGAAGCATCTTAACGTTAAATATACATTATAAATTTAGATGTTTTTCTACTTAGTATTCCTTTTTCTGACCAAATTACTTGATTGCTATACTTATCTTAATGAAACAGTTTCAGATAGGTAGTGTTCCAACAATTAACCTTAAGAATCTTGCATATAGACATCTATTTGTTACAATCTTTTTAAAAACAAAATCATTTTTAAATAAGTTTTCAGTTGACTGTGAAGTAACTTTAACTGATAATTTCCTGGTCAAGGGTAACCTAAAATAAATCTATAAAGAAAATTGGGAGGGAAAGGAAAGTCATAGTATAACAACCATCCATAAGCAGGATATTAAATGTGAAACCAGTTTATGGACTCTGTGTGTGTGTGTGTGTGTGTGTGTGTGTGTGTGTGTGTGTGTGTTGGTGTGTGTATGTCTGTGCATGTGTGTGTATTTGCATGTCTGTGTGTCTGCATGTGTGTGTGATTGTGTGTGTTCTGTGTCCCATGAAATTGAATGACTAGAGTTTTCAAAGAGAACTGTGTTTTCTCCATTTTAAATGGACTTTTCTTACTATTTCATCTTACCCCAATGAAGCAAGTTATATAATTTAAAGCAATATTGAATAGATGATTTGTGCCTGGAATTGATCTTCCATGCTAATGCAGATTGGTAATCTCTGAAAAACTAAGAATTTGTTGTATATTTAGTCCGTTTTTTCAGTTTTGTGAATAATTCCAGGGGATTTCTTTACAGTGCTCTCCACTGAAGTCGATAAATATAGCAACAGCTTAGCACTGAAAGGATTAATTAATGTTGCCTGCAAAATACACACTCTGAATTCAAAATGCCATGTCCCTTCTCTGCTGTTATTTTGCTGTTTCTTAACACGTCTCCATTGCTACTCCTGTGATAGAGTATGTTCATGCTCAGAGTTAAAGCTTTTCCCTTTTGCTGCTCACAGGCTATTTAATTTTAATTGCTCCCCAAGCATAGGCCAATTCAGCATGGCAAGAGCTGAGCAAGAATCCTTCACAGATCCTTTGAAGTTTGAAGAGCTGCTATTCATATTGCCTCCGGCTTCCTTCCCACATTTGTGTGAAAATGTAAGCAGCCAAACACCTCTGTCCTACATGCTCAATGCTAGTTACCATAAGTGAAAGTGTCTTGTACAGATTTGAGGGTGTTCAAGTATCCACTGAAAGTCTAATATTAAAACAGATGTTGTGTTATTTGTATTTAAAATGTCATTAAAATCTATGGATGGTAAATACTACCACGCCTGAATTAGTAATGCTTTATCAAATACAAGGCTTGAACATTTTCTTTTGGAGTAAAAATGTGAAATATTATGTTGTCTTTAACACCTAGGAAAAAAAATGAACTGTATTTCTGTTTGAAGATTTATAAAGGTATACTGAATACTACCTAATGTATACAAAACAGCTAATGCCTTAAAACAGTCATTCGTTATTTTTTTTGCCTTTTTTTAAATTTTTTTATTTTTAAGGGATTCTACAATATAATGACACAGTTGTTTGCAGATAACATTGATGTTACTCAGTATGTCATACAATTAGGTAATTGGTGCATTTTGCAAGTATCTATTTCCAAATTTTGAACAACCCAAGATTCCCATAGTCCAGTTGGAGAAGCTTGTATGCACAGGCATGTTGATCAGTTAGGAGTCCAGACTATATTCCTGTAGTCTCACGATTCACCCCTATCTCTCTGCAGCACTTACAATCTACCACGCCTCCTCTTCCGCAGTTTGTTCCCTGGGCTTTGGGAAAGGGGCACAAGTGGGTGAGAAGAAAACAGTCTAATTTCTTTGGAGCTGTCATTTTGGACTCCAGTCTGTTCAGGTTGTTTCCCTTCATGGGTTGACAGCTTTTCCAGTGATACCCTTTTTAGTCATACTAACAAAGCACAAGCTATTGGATGTACAAGCATTTAAGCAGTACCAATTATTATGTCAATAATTCGTTATTTTTTACCTAAAGAAAAAAAAAAGTCAAGAATGCTTTTATTAAGTCACATATTTAAATGTTTTAATTCTTCCCTGTATTTGTAAAAGATAGGAGGCTAAAATCAATTCAAATTATCTGAAGAAAATTGAAATAATAAATGTTAACAAAGTATGTCATTTCACTTAATATAATATCTTCTAGCTCCATCCATGTACCTGCAAAGTTCATGATGTTGTCTTTCTTTACCACTGCATAGAACTCCATTGTGTACATGTACCGCATTTTCTCTATCCACTCGTCAGTTGAGAGGCATTTGGGTTGGTTCTCGCTTTTTGCTATTGTGAACAGAGCTGCAATAAATATAGCTGTGCGTGTATTTCTGCTGTAAGATGAGTCTTGTGGGTATATACACAGGAGTGCTATGACTGGGTCAAATGGCAAGCTCATTTTGAGTCTTCCAAGGCTTCTCCACACTGCTTTCCATAGTGGCTGTACAAGTTTACATTCCCACCAGCAATTTATGAGTGTTCCACTTTCCCCACAACTTCTCCAGCACTTGATGTCATTTGTTTCTTGATCCTTGCTAGTCATATTGGAGTGAGATGATATCTTAGAATGGTCTTAATTTGCATTTCTGTAATTATTAGTGACGTTGAACAGTTTTTAAGATGTTTCTCAGCCATCTCTAATTCCTCCTCTGTGAAGTCTCTATTCAGTTCTTTGCTCCATCTTTTGAGTGATTCATTTGTTTTCTTTCTTCCTTGTTTTTTGAGTGTCTTGGGTTCACATTGAGGTCTTTGATCCATCTGGAATTGACTTTTGTACAGGGCAAGAGGTAGGGGTTTAGTTTCATTCTTCTACAAGTTGTGATCCAGTTTTGCCAACACCACTTACTGAAGATGCTGTCTTTCCTCCATTGTGTCTTCTTGGCCACCTTGTCAAATATGAGGTGGCTGAAATTGTATGTGCTCACGTTTGGATCTTCATTTTATTCCATTGGTCAACTGGTCTGTTTTTGTGCCAGTACCAAGCTGCTTTTATGACTATATCCCTCTAGTATCGTTTGATGTCTGGTATAGAGATCCCCCTAGTATTCCTCTTTTTGCTCAGTGTTGCTTTGGCTATTCGGGGTCTTTTGTTTTTCCAAATGAAATTGAGGATTTTTTCTTCCAAGCTTGTGAAGAAGCTCTTGGGGATTTTGATTGGGATTGCATTAAATCTGCACACTAGTTTGGGAAGGATGTCATTTTTACTATATTTATTTTCCCATTCCATGATAATGGGAGATTTGTCCATCTTCTGATGTCTTCCTCAATTTCCTTCTTCGGGGGTTTAAAATTTTTGTTGTAGAGATACGTGGTGTCTTTGGTTAGGTTTGTTCCTAGGTATTTCATTGTTTTTGAGGCTATTGTGAGTGGGAAGGTCCCCTTGTATTCCTCCTTCAGTTGCTTGTTGTTGGTGTAAAGAAAGGCCACTGATTTTTCTAGATTTATTTTGAATTCTGCCACTTTACTGAAATACTTAATCGGTTCTAGGAGTTTTCCTGTGGAGTTCTTAGCATCCCTTAGGTAGACAATCATATCATCAGCAAAAAGGGATAGCTTGACTTAATCTTTTCCAATTAGAACTTCTTTAATTTCCTTTTCTTGCCTTATTGCCCTAGCAAGGGTTTAAAGCACTATATTGAAAAGGAGTGGTGACAGGGGGAAGCCTTGCGAGTTCCTACCTTTAAGGGGAATGCTTCTGTCATTTCCCCATTTAGGATGATATTGGCTCTAGGTTTCCTGTATATGACTTTGATTACATTGAGGAATGATCCCTCCAGTCCAATTCCCTCTTGGACTTTAAACATCGATTTTGTCAAAGGCTTTCTCTACGTCAATTGAGAAGATGGTGTGATTTTTTTTCTTTTAGTCCATTTATATGCTTGTGATATTTATTGATTTTTGTATGCTGATCCATCCCTGCATCTCTGGTATGAATACAGCTTAGTCATAATGGATGATCTTCTTGATGTGGGTCTGTATGTGATTTGCCAATATCCTGTTTAGAATTTTGGCATCTGTGTTCATTAGGCAGATGGGTCTATAGTTCTCCTTTTTGGTTGTATCTTTACCTGGTTTTGGTCATAGTGTGATGCTGTCTTCATAGAAGGAATCTGGGAGAACTCCCTCCATTTTTATCCTTCTAAACAAGTTGAATAGTAATGGTTGTAATATTTTTTGAAATATTTTATAGAATTCTGCCATGAAACCATCTGGGCCTGTGCATTTTTTTGTTTGGGAGGCTACTAATTACATCTTCAATTTCTTCATGCATTATTGGTCTATTTAAGCTGTTAATCTCTTCTTGGTTAAGCTTTGGTGATTCCCAGGATTTCAGATATTCATCCATTTCTTCTAGGTTTTCAAACTTAGTAGAGTATAGGTGTTTGAAATATTCCCGTATAATTGTCTGGATCTTTTCATTGTCTGTTGTGATATTTCCCCTTTCATCACAGATTCTATTGATTTGGAGTTGTTCTTTCTTTTGGTTAACTGGGCTAGAGGTCTGTCTATCCTGTTTATTATCTCAAAGAACCAATTTCTGGATTCATTGATTTTTTTTGTATGGCTTTCTTTGTTTCTATTTCATTGATCTCTGTTTTGATTTTTGTTACTCTTGTCTTCTGTGTTTAGAATTCATTTGTTGTTGTCTCTCAAGTATTTTCAGCTGCAGTGTTAGACCATTCACTTGTGCTCTTTCTGTTTTTTTAATGTAGGCACTTAGAGCTATAAACTTCCCTCTTAGGACTGCTTTTAAAGTGTCCCATAGATTTTGCTGTGTTGTTTTATCATTGTCATTCAGTTCCAGGAATGTTTTTATTTCTTTCTTTATTTCTTCCTTGACCCACTCATTATTCAGGAGAGTATTGTTTAGTCTCCATGTGTTCTTGTAGGTTGTAGGGTTTATCCTGGTGTTGATATTGAGTTTTATTGCACTGTGGTCTGATAGAATGCATGAAATTATTTCAATCTTTTTGTATTTGTTGAGTTTTTTTCCTGTGTGCCAGTATATGGTCTATTTTGGAGAATGTTCCTTGAGGTGCTAAGTAGAAAGTGTATTCTCTGGTGTTTGGATGAAATATTTGATAGATGCCTGTGAGGTCCATTTGGAGTATTGTATTATTTAGTTCAGATGTCTCTCTGTTTATCCTTTTTCCTGTTGTTCTCTCTAAAGGACTTAGTGGGGTATTGAAGTTCCCTACTATTAGTGTGCTGGTGTTAATCTGTGCCTTGAGTTCCTGAAGAATTGTCTTTATAAAGTTTGATGCACCAGTGTTTGGTGCATATATACTTATGACTGAGAGATCTTCATCATCAATTGTTCCTTTAATACAGAAGTAATGTCCCTCTTTGTCTCTTTTTATTTATTTTGCTTTGAAGTCTATTTTGTCTGATATTAGAATAGCAACACCTGGTTTCTTTTTGGTACCATTTGCTTAGAATATTTTCATCCATCCCTTCACCTTAAGTTGGTGCCTATCCTTGAAATTGAGATGGGTTTCTTGTAGATAGCGTATAGATGGGTTTTGTTTCCTAATCCATTCTCCCAGTCTATGCCTTTTGATTGGGGAGTTTAGCCCATTAATATTTAAAGTTATAATTGAAATATTGATGTTGCTTCCTTTCACCTTATTATCCATTTGGACTTTTAGCCTCTGATTCTCTCCTATGGTTATGTTTTTATTAGTTTATTTTCCTAAGTGTTTGAGGATTGTTGCTCCTCTCTTCTGCCGTTTGAATTGCTTCAAGTATTTTATGAAGAGTTGGTTTTCCAGACATGTATTCTATCATCTTGTTTATGTCATGGAAGATTTTTCTCTCTCCTTCAACTATAATCGACATTTTTGCTGGGTAAAGTATTCTGGGTCGGCATCCATAGTCCTTTAACACAAGGAATGCTTTGCTCCATGTTCTTTTTGCTTTCATGGTTTTTACCGAGAAGTCAGTTGTAATTCTGATGGGTTTCCCTTTGTATGTGACTTGCTTTTCTTTTGTAGCCTTCAGAATTTTGTCTTTGGGACATCTAGCATTTTAACAATGATATGGCATGAGGAGTTTCTTTTCTGATCTTGTCTATTTGGAGTCCTATGTGCTTCTTGTATTTGTATGGGTTTGTCTATTTTTAGTTTAGAGAAATTTTCATCTATTATTCTGTTGAAGATCTGATCAATACTATTCTCTGAAGATTCTTCTCCTTCCTCTATTCCTATGATGTGGAGGTTTGATCTTTTCATAATGTCCCATATTTCCTTGTTGTTCCACTTTTGTGTATTTTTAAATTTTTCATATTCTTTATTTTAGCTTTTTATTTGCTCTGTGTTATCTTCCAGATCCGATATTCTTTGTTCTACTTCCCATTCTACTTCTGAGGCTTTTTCCTTTCCTGTCTTCCTGATTGAGTGAGTGTTCTATTTCCTTTTTCATTTCATCCTGTCTTTTCTTTAGTGTTTTCATTTCCTTTTTGAGCTTCTCAATCTCTTCTTGGTGCTCTTACTTCGTTGGTTGGCTTCCTTTTTCAGTGTTTCTACTTCTTTTAGGAGTTTTTTTTTTTTTTCTCTCACTCTAGTTCTTTCTGGAGTTTGACAATCTCTTCCTTTATTTCTTTCCAAAGTTTGTCATTGTATCCCTCTAAGTTCTTTTTGAGTTTAACATTCTCTCTCTTTTGTTTTCTGAATTCTTCTTTATTTTCTTTAATTTCTCTGCATAGGTCTGCAATTATTCCTCTAAGATCTGTTCCTTGGGTCACCTCCAGGGCGATCCCATTGTAGCTATCTCCTACAGGTTTGGTAGAGCCTGGTGCTGGATTATTCTGAACCATTCCTGTGTTGTCCCTTTGTCTTGTCCCTGGCATGTGGGTTTCCCTTTTGTGATTCAAATCCCAAATGTCTTTTCACTATGTTAGCGGCTGGTTTTGCTTGCCTCCTTCTGATGCTTTTTTTTTTCTTTTCTCCTCCTTGTTTAGGGAGTATTGACTTGTCTAGGTTTCAAGCTTTCAATTTTGTTTATATATTGGATATTGGAAGTATAAGTCACTCTTCCCTTCCTGTTCTGAAGTTTCTCCAAAAAAGTCCACTTGGATACTTTCTCATCAATTCCAGTTGGTGGGTGGCGGGGGTATGCCTGACTTAGCCTGCGCCCTGGTACCTGTCTGGAGTGACTTCCGGGCTCCTGTGCTTCAGGAGCCCGCACAAAGTCACAAAGGCACCGAACCCAACAAAGTATGCCATTTTTAAGAAGCAACTCTACAATTGTAGCTTAATATTTTCTTTCAAGAAGTTCACATACACATGTTACAAGTGTTTATTCAAAACATTTAAATGGTATACAAAACCATCAGCATAGGCGTATCTAAATTAAACTCAAATAAAAATAGAAGAATGATATAACAATAGATATAGAGTTGCTGGGATATGCCAATTATGACAGAGATCTCATATGATTTTCTAACTAAGATTTCAGGCCTGCCTGCAAAGTAACCAACTAATTTCCATTAAGTTTTGTGTCTGGGTTTGTCCTACTTGTAACTCAGTATGTTATTTAAAAAAATAATTTTAAAGTACTACAAGAGAAGAAACACAAGCCAGGTGATGTGCTAGAGGAAAATTTTATGAGAAATTTTTCCATCTATTATATTTTAATAAGTGAACATGTTCAGGAAAGAAACATGAATGTGACCTTTATATAAACTTAAGAAGATGATAGGATTTTACTGACATTTCATTGGAGAACTTTTGCTTGCATTCATTTATTTCGTCTATTTTTTTTTTTTATTTTTTGAAGTACATTATTGGTCAGTCTACCATCCACATCCTGGCAAAACATAACTATGTATATCAGCACCTGGTTAGACAGCTTAACTTTAGTAAATAAATTAACTTGTTTTGTTTCTATGGGATTTTGTAAGACAGTATTTCCCTATGAAGCTCTGAGAGTCCTAGAACGTGCTGTGTGACTTACACTACACACAGACATGTCCTAATCCTCCTCCCTCTCCCTCCAGAGTACTTGTCTTAGGAGCATGCATCACCCCTCCTCTATAACCTAACTTTAATTGCTACCTATTTATTTTGATTCCACAACTAGGACCCCAGTTTCTTTTATTTCTTAGAATAAATATAAATATAAAATTCAAGTATTAATTTGATATCATTTTTTGGATCTTTATTTGGAAGACTAAAAACAATGCAGCCAGTCCAGAACTACTGATGTTTCTCTATAAACAGGAGAGAACACCCTTCGAGTGTTTGATCAGAGTAGCCTAAGACACTCCCAGAATAACATGAGTTATTGCCTGAGCCCTTGGTTACCTACCAGGTAAGGCCCTACTGATGAAGACAGACATACTTGAGACAGAAGACTTGGAGCAATGGAGCAGAAACTAATTTGGAAGTCTTCTCCGTAAAGACTGGTTCTCAGTAAGAAAATCAGTCAATGGCCCAAGCCAGCCCTAAAGCCTAATAACCATAACAACTTGCATAGCAAACTAACTCTAGTAGTGTGGAAGTTATGCTTTATTTGGGGGCAATTAATATCTATCTAATTGGACTCAAAACCCTATCAGTGGGAGTGAACTCATGGATGGAACTGTAAACATAGCCATATGGCTAGAGAGGTTATAGATCCTAGAGAAAACCTTATCTCTATCATCTATATATCCCAATGAAATTTCTTACCATTTGTTAAATATGGATCCTTATATTTACATACCATACACCGCACATCAAAGAAGCTTCTTTCTGCAACAGAGGGAGGGTGATACAGAGTTCCAGATCTGGCCACACACAGATAATACATGTCTCAGATATGCTCAGTCCTAGGTGACATATCTACAGTGGAACCTCTCCATGCAAGGCTCATGGAACACAGCTGAAAAGGGGGTGGAGAGAATACTGGTGCATCTCTCAATGTTCATCACTGATGCTTCCTTTACAAAAGACTATGATGCACACAGAAGACTACAGCTGTTAAGTCTTAGAGAATAAGAGACTGCAGAGTGTGTGTCCCTAGATAGTCTTTTCTATTAAACTCATCCTCCTGTGGCTCATGGACCATCGTAGAAAAGGGAGCAGAAAGAGTATAAGAGCCAGGATTGGTCCATGAACATAGAGAAACAGAGAAACAGATTACAACATGTGTGTCCTTAGATAGGACTCCTATGTTGAACCTCGCCCACCCATGGCTCAGTGACCATTGTGGAAGAGTGGGCAGAAAGATTTTAAGAGCCATGATTGGTCCATAAACATAGGGAAACAGAACCTTTCAAGATAGTTGAAGGTTGCTCATGTGAACCTGTGACAATGGTGGTATCAAGCACAAAACTCATGCCAACTCAATCAGACAAGTTCCCAGAGCAAGAGAAATGGACTGTGCATGGTTTTAGCCTTGGAACTGCTGGAGGGTGATTAGTACTGAGTAACAGAGAGAAGACCTTCCTTAAGATCTCTAGATAGGCTGACTTTACCAGTGGATAAACTTGTACCAAAGGACATCTGGGTACCAATTCTTGACTGGATGGGACTTAACATGTATGGTGGAATATGTGGGGCACACATAGTGGGTAAAAGCTCTAAATTTGTTTTAGAAGGGTTGTATGAAATGGAAAAGCTCAATGCATTCATTTTTAAAATATGCTTTTTGTCTAGAGTCTCACATGTTCAGAAATAGATCTACTTTAACCACTAAAGGCGCACATCATAAAGTAGGTTGGACTCATTTCCTTTACTACACTACCGCCCAGCCAGTAAAGAATGTTCCTAAATTCTTACAGATAATGTACTTACCAGGGCTATAAGATTCTCTTTCCACCCAGTATGCCAAGTTTCTAATGTCTTCCATTCCAAATTATTACAATTATTTTATGCAGTGCCAAATGAGTTTTGTACATTCAAAATTATGCACCAAAGCCCTAACTTCCAGTTTGGTTTCCAGAACATGTACAATCTTTAGAAAGGAGCGAATATACTCATCATTACTTGCTTTACACTAACTTTCATCTCTCATATACTGTTCTGGAAAACCTGCCTGGGAAATGATACTATTCACCATGGCCTAGGATTTCCCATATCAACTAGCAGTCAAGAGAATTCTGGACAGACAAGAATCAAGCCTCACTTGATCTTGGCAATTCCTCATTAATTCTCTCCTCCCAGGTGATCCTAAGTTGTGTCATACTGACAGTTAAAGACAAGGGCAATGTGCATAAGCTATGTATTTTTAGCAGTCCATTGGGCCTTGCTGCCCAACAACTCCAATGTAGATATTCCACATCTGGCAGTGGAATTTTGTTTAATAATCCATAACTTCTGAGAGTAGCATTATTTACATGTGTAGGAACTCTATGGTCAAACTATTTTCTAGATTATGTTGTTTTAAGTAGAAGTTTTCTATGTGGCTTTGCCTCATACTATTAGTTTTGATTCTCCCTTCCCCATGCCTCCCATCTCCTTCCCCATCCTCTATATCCACTATTTAAGCCTTGCTATTATAATGTCCCTTTCTTTGTTTTCATATAATAATTCACCATCCACTCATCTAACAGGTGTGTCTACACAAATGGTCTCAGAAGTCATTCTATTTTTCTATTCATTTTCTTAAAAGTATTTCTTCCATGGCTATCCCCTCTGTAAGCTTATTAATTATTTATTTCCAATATGTGACTATTTAATAGCATTCATAGTTATGATTTCTCTATCCACTTATTGACATGATAATCCTTGTTATCTTCAATTAGATAATTCAAATATTATTTCCAATTACTAATGAATTGTGAAGAGTGCACTGGCAGAGGAAAATTTGAAACTGTCAACCTCCCAGGAAACCTCAAGTGCTGTCAAGACACCTGGGCATTGAGACATTTTTAGATGCAGCTTTGCAAAGTAAACTATTTCTAATTCTCAAACAGTACGCCTTCTGTAGTTATTAAACACACATAGAGCCACACCTCACTTACCACATGTAACAGCATATCTCAGGTAAAAGAAAGAGTTATGTTTTTCATTTATTACTTTCTTATTTATAAAAAAAAAACCCACACCTAATATCACATAGTTTAAAGTTTCTGCTTTATCCTTAGCAGAACTTATTCTAGATAACTGCCAAGGATTCTTGATCAATCCAGTTGTCTTAATCAAACAAATCCTATTTTAAATGGTAATTTCTCCATATGATATCAATATTATTAATGAGACTTTTTTACCCTCAAGAAAATTTTGAAATCAATGTTTATATGTAAGGCATAATGTGTGCATTGCCTCTTTCCCTAGTAACTAATTAGAGAAATATATTTCCCATAATTATTATTAATTTTCCATTCTTTTATTCCCAAAGGAACATTTACTAGAATTAAGTCTTCGGAAAATGACTGTCAGTTTTCAAGTTGAAAAGTTCTGGTAATGCTTGTTTTTAATAATATTAATATCTTATCATGTGTGTACACTAATTGTATAGCCCCTGAATACAAATGAAACTAAGTATCTAGTATAGGAAGTCATATTTTTACTACTTAAAATTAGCATGAAATCTTCAGTATGTATTCATTATGTGTATATTTTCTTTGCCTAATGTCTTTGTTTTAGTTGATTCTGAATCTCTCTATTTTCTTTCCTTTGGGGATATATTACGATATGGTGGGTAATTGTTTGGCTACCTGCTGCAACAGTGGCTCACATTAAACAGATATTTGGTCATTAGTCCTTGCAGTTATTTCACGCATGAGAATTATCATTTTTAATTTGGCACCAGTGAACTAACGCCCAGCATGTGTTCAAAAATACCACCACCAAATAGCAATAAAGAGAGTTGACTAAGTTGATTAAGACAATAAAACTATCAGAACTGCTTCAAGGCTAACAGAAATGCTTACATCAACTTGTACTGTTTATAATTGCTTGTATTTTTCTATTTTTTTAATGAAAATAATATAAGCTACTAATTCAGGTTCTAAATTAAAATGTACATAAAAAGATAATGTAGTTCATAAATTTAGGGAATCACCCATTGAAACTTTAATTATCAAAATATTTCAAAGTAAAATGCTCTGTGAAAGACTACTATGCTTAATATATTCAAGTAACAGGTCTTCATATCAGAATCCCATGGGATTTTTTTAAGAGACTTTGGGTATTTTTATTGAATTTTTTGTTTTTTATCTATTTTTTTTTTTTTTTTTTATTTATTTTTAAGGGATGACACAGTTGTTTGCAGATAACATTGATGTTACTCAGTATGTCATACAATTAGGTAATTGGTGCATTTTGCAAGTATCTATTTCCAAATTTTGAACAACCCAAGGTTCCCATAGTGCAGTTGGAGAAGCTCGTGTGCACAGGAATGTTGATCAGTTAGGAGTCCAGACTATATTCTTGTAGTCTCACGATTCACCCCTATCTCTCTGCAGCCCTTACAATCTACCACGCCTCCTCTTCCACAGTTTGTTCCCTGAGCTTTGGGAAAGGGGCACAAGTGGGTTAGAAGAAAACAGTCTAATTCCTTTGGAGTTGTCATTTGGGACTCCAGTCTGTTCAGGTTGTTTCCCTTCATGGATTGACAGCTTTTCCAGTGATACCCTTTTTAGTCATACTAACAAAGCACAACTATTGGATGTACAGGCATTTAAGCAGTACCAATTATTATGTCAAGCTAAGCTGTGAGCATAGACACAGATGCTTGGATGGTATGCTAATCCACAAACTGTGGTTTCTCTATAAAGGGTGACAAGTTCTTATTGTGGCTTATAACATCTCCTAACCACTAGAGGACATAAGCTTGTGGCATCTGCTGTGAGTTATTCCTCCAAGGAGAGAGCTAATAGGCAATTAGATTTGGGATATATATAGACACTTGGCTGCCACTGTTGCACAGTATCTCCAGGCTGTTGAGGTGTAGCTGATATTGACAGAGGAGTCTTGCTTGTATCAGGGAGACCAATATTTTGCTGTATTGCTTTAGTGGCCTTTGGTAACGCTCTCTGGCATTTCAGAGGCCAATTGTACTTTAGCAAGTGACATCTCATAACATTTTTCAGGCTCACACCAGGTCTTCGACAACAGGGACTTACTGCCTTTCTCCTTGCATATATCCCACTTATAGGAAAAAGGCCTTTATAATTTGGGGGGGTGGGTTTGAATTCCCTAGCCAACATCTCCTAGGCAGAATAATTCATTGCTGATGTCAGAGCTTTCCTGTAGTAATATATTTTGCTTAATTACACAACTTATAAACACTTTACTATTGAATTTGGCTGTAGATAGAGAAATATCCTTTCACAGTTCCTATGCCTATCAGTCAATTAATAAAGTGTAGTTATGCCTGTTTTATAGGAAATTACCACTCTAACAATTGGCTCTAGTTTACAGTTAGGGAGTGGTTTCATTACCATCATGTTTTTCTTTTTCCTATAAAGGGGAGAGGTAGGAAAGTTTCTCAGTATCTGGAAGGTAAACTTCATTAGGGCCCATTATAAACAGTTAACCCCAATATTATTCAGAGAGATGCTCAGTGTCTGTGATTCAGGAAGTTTGAGGTTCCTCTTTCTTTAATGTTCAGATGGGTCAACCTCTCTGCTGGCATTTCCTGGTCCATCCTGCATAGCCATAAGTGGGATTTTTTTTTTTTTAGTTATTAAGTACTTTAAATTTTTCAATTCCCAGTATGTGAATTTTATCTCAAAAATTTCAATTTAGTGTGTTACATATTCTATAGGCCATGTTGCTAAGAAAATGGCATGATTAAAAAACAACAGTACACAAATGAAAACATAATTAGGAAGACATGATGTGCTAAAAATGCAAACTTTTGTTCCATTACTACAATATCATCACCTAAAACTGTACTTTTAAAAATTACTCTGAAGTACAACTTGCAACAGTAATTTTGTGTGGTTCCCTACACAATGTGTACATACCCATGGTCTACTGAAAAAGCACAACATAGCACACATTTTTCCCAAAGTGGTACATAAAAATTAATACCATTTATTTGGCTGTTGTTTGTTATATCTTCAAATTTCAATTCTCTATTTATTAGTTTTATTTACTTATTTTGGGGTTGTATGGAGATAGGGTTGTATCAGGGTAGCCCTCGTGACCTGAAACTAGCTGTGTAGATCAGGTTGGCCTTGAAATCAATGTAATCCACTTGCCTCCGCCTCCCAAGTAATGGTATTAAAGGCATGTACCACCACGCATGGATTGATTTTTATTTAGATAACTGAAAGCTTAAATAATATAGAATGTTAATGTTATTAATTATAAAAGTAGATAAAGTTTTCCTACCATACTTAAACCAAATATATTATCAATCCATAAATATTTTTGTCCATCTTAGCTATAATAATATATATGAATGTATTATTGATAATATTGTATTTACAAAAAGCAACAGATAGAAATTTTGTAGAAACTCTAAGCACAGTAATATTACCAACTAGACCAAAGTTTGCTAAGTAATAGGCATAAGAATAATTAGCTGCACTTTGATGTTTATGCAACAACACAGAACATAGTAGTGTCTCTGACTTAGAATCACCTAGAGGTAATTTTAAATATAAAGATACATGAATTGCTTAGATCAAGTCAGACTCTAATGGTCAGACACAGGTAAATCTATGTTTCTTTTATTTTAAATTTTTACTACATTTATTTTTGTTTAAACATCTGAGTAACATGCCTTCATGTATCTGTACTATTGCAAACTGATTACTCATGCCCACAGAGGCCAGGAGACTTTAACAGGCCCTGGAACTGGAGTCAGAATGATTGTTACTATACAGGTGTGCTGGGAACTAACTCAGATCTTCTGCCAGAGTAGAAACTGATCTTTATCATTGATCCATCTCTAGTGCCCCAGCGCAAGATTACAAAAATTATCAGATACTTACCAAGAGCAGAGACCAATCAGTGATGATTGTCTAGATAAGCATTTTTTTTGTATTTTTGAGGCAGTGTCTCCCTTTAGTCCAAGCTGTCCTAGAGCTCGCTCTGTAGACCAGGCTGGCCTTGAACTCACAGAGATCTGCTTGCCTCTCCCTCCCAAGTGCTAGAATTAAAGGCTCCGCCACTCCTGGCAGCATTTTTGTTTTTCAGGATCTTACAAGGTCTATAGACAGAGTTATATCCAAGTGTATTTGTGGAGAACAATGTGAATTACCTAAGGAGCCTTTGCTGGAACTCACCACTTATCCTGGACTGGTTGACAATTGAAGACCAGAGAACCAGTCATGTTTGTCTCCCCAGTGATGGAAGTACACATGTGAGCTAGCATGTTATGATAAGTCCTAAGGATCAGACTCAGGTTCTCATGCTTTACAGGATAGGCACATTCCCAACAGAGCCATCTCCATATTCTCCCTCAGTATTTATCTTGAACAATGAAAACATTCAAAATATACCACAAGTTGTTGTAGAAATTAAGAACAAGAAAGACTATCACAAGATTGTTCCCTTGAGGAGAATTTCTTTAGACACAGTGGAATCAATTGAACACATAAGAATATACATTAATTTTGCATCTTTCTCTGCTTTTTTGTTTTGTTTTTTCATTTTTTTTAACAATAAGTGATAATTTGTGAGTACAAGCATCCTTCATGTAAAACCAATTTGCAAGCAGTTGTGCCCAAACCCACACAGCTCATGGGTCTCACCATCCACCAGGGGGGGCTTGTATGTTCAATCAAGTTGATCAAATGAGTGTCCAGTCTATATTGTTGTAGTTTCACCATTAACCCCAATCAAAGCCCTTACATCCTACCATGCCCCCTCTTCCGCAGATTGTTCCCTAGGCTTAAAAAATGAAAAAACAAAACAAAAAAGCAGAGAAAGATGCAGAAAACTTACTGCAGAATGCATGATCTGGGATGGGTAGGGGGGGGGTGGGGGGAAGGGAAGGGGATATATGCCTGAACTGAATTGGAAAATGTTGTATGAAATACACAAAGCATCAATAAAAAAAAAAAAAAGAAACTTTTAAAAAATAAAAAGAAAAGTATGTTTGGCAGAATACATGAGCTCTGGTGGGTTGGGGGGATAGAGTGGGGGACACAGCTCTAGATTTGATAATCTTGTACAAAATGTATATTTTAAAAATAAATAAATAAATGTATGAAATGTACAAAAAAAGAATATACATTAATTTATTTGAAAACTAATCTTGCCTTATTGCTCTTGCATAACATAACTAAAAACATTCAATTATTTTATATTTTAAAAGACATCTTACATATAATGAAAGATGGCCACAATTACATAGAGCACCATTTAGAGAACTCAAGGTATTCCTTGTAGTAGATGGATGGTAAATGTCTTCAAGAATTTCATGTTCACATTGATAAGTGGCCTTTGTTTTTTCTATAATATAAAACATCAAATGCCAATATTTATAAATACATTGAATACTATCTAATTATTTATTAATGTGAAATTATTTTTAAAATATAATTTTATTTTCATGTGTATGAGTGTACTGCTTGTGTGTATGTAAGTGTACCCATGTCTTGCAATGGTCAAGGAGGTCAGAAGAGGACATCAGATCCCCTGGATCTGGAATTATAGACATTTGTTAGCCATTTGTTACCCATGTGGGTGATAGCAACTGAACCTTGGTCCTCTGGAGATCAATCCATTCCTCTTAAGTGCCCACAAAATTCTTCTTTATTTCATGTTTTATTTCAACTCCAAACATTTAATATATTCATAGAATTCAATATATAATTTTCAACTCCTACAGCATAGTTTCTTCCCTTATGAATTAAGTTTTAATAGCTGTAGCTTTAATTTTCTTGGAGTGTAAAGACATAATACACAAAGTTACTTTTTTGTGCCGCATTGAAATAATTGATATAAGCAACATAAGAGAGGAGTGATTTAATTTGCCTCAGTGCCATGAATACTTTAGCTAATTTAAATGGAAAAGAATGGTAGAGTTCTTCAGTCCATAATGACAGGCAGCAGGACTGCAAATAGCACAGACAGACCAAAAAGCAGAAAGCAAATTGAAACCAAATATGGGTGTAATTCTCACAGGTTTGCTCACATGCATGTACTTTTACCAGAGAGGACCTATCACCTGAAACCTGCACAGACTTCAAATGTTTCTACAGCCTGAAGACCAAGTATTATCCAAACTAAAACCCTAGTGGAAAAAGAGACCCAAACAGGTATCAGCCTTCTGGCAGCCCAAACTGATATCCAAGCTAAATCTTGTTGAATGGGTTACCAGTATATCAGTGATTTCTCATTTCTATTATAAAAATACTTATCAGAAACCAATTTAGGGGATTAGGAGTTTATTTCAGCTTACAGTTCTAGGTGATAAACTCCATCACCACATGGTAGCTTGTGATACCCTATTAGGGTGACTAAGTATTAGTCATCACCAATATTTAAAATCATTTTTAAGTAGTAATGTGCCTCTATTAATTATACTACTATTAACATTTATACTTAAGTGGTTATTTGAACTTTGTTTTTAGTTTTGATAGCTGGTTTCACAATTATAATCAAGGTTGGTTTGCAATTCACTCTAGCCCAGGCTGGTCTTGAACTTCTAACAATACTCCTGTCTCAGGCACTCAAGTGCAGGATTACAGGTAGAAGGCCCCGTAGTCCACATACATGCTATTTTGATATGTGGGCCAAGTACTGCATTTAATATGTGAAACCAATAGTCAGCTTTGAGGAAAAAAATATGATAAATTCTGAAATTTGAATACTTCCTAATTACCAGTACTTTACTTAGATCTTAGCTACACTGACATACTAAATCCCCATAGTTCTGGTTAGCTTTTCTATTGCTGTGATGAAAACACTGACCAAAAATAACTTGAGGAGGAAAGGGTTTATTTTATCTTCTCCCAATTCACGGTTCATTGCTCAGAGCAGAATCTGGAGCACTGACCATGAAGTTATGCTGCTTACTGGCTTGATCACAATTTAGAAGCTTCACTGCTAAATTTCTCTTAGATCTGGATAATGATTTGGAGTTCAAAATGGTCTGATTGATGACAAAGACTTTAGTAATCCTCAAGTAGATAGTCTTCTAACACTAGAAAGCAGATTAAAGGAGAGTGATGATGAAGAGGTGTCTTTTGTTCTTGAGGTCCCTACATTGTTAAACAACAATTCATTTTTAAGCGATTGATTCTCACTCCTATCATACCTCATCTGTTGCAAGCTCTGATAGGAGCTACACCAACTTAAAAAGGAAGAAAGGGTTACCTTATCCTTTGTCACTACATGGATCAGTCATGCGACATTCAATACAGAAGGGAATTTCTGCCCCGATAATGTCTGCAGTTGACAAGGTAGATGCTGCTTGCCTACAGAAACTGCAGTATACAGTCTGACATCAGTGGGTACATTTCACAGTTTGGGTTTAGTATTTGACCTAGAGAATATTACCTTGTGAATAAAGGATAAGAAAAAAATTATCCAGGAAAAATATGTTGGCAGAATGAGGCACACCCCAGGCAGCCAACCTCAGGGCCAAGGGTCCACAGCCTCCAAAAATTTGAATGAGTCTGATGGACGATGTGCACAACTTCACACAAGTTGAATATTTACATTACCATGGGCCCTTCTGTATTGATCACAAAATTCTGCACCCAGGATGTGGAAAGTAAAAAAGGAGAATAATTGAAGAGCCAAAGTGACTGTCTAGTCAGAGCATTGATGGTAACAGCAACTCTTGGCACAAGGGCCTGCCTCTAAGCCTCTTCATTTTTATTAAGAATCTAGATGCTTCTACATTTGTCTAACAATTCTGAATTTAGGATTTGGGGACCCAAGAAGAGATAACTGGGAAGCCAAGTAGGTGAAGCTGTGTACAGCAGCAAGGCGGGACTGAGCCCACAAGCTCAGGTCACACCAATGGTTGGCTGAACATAAGCATCACCCAGTGGCTGTCATGACCTACCTTCTATCTTGAACAGAATTAAGTATCTAAAGAAGGCTAACTACTCTCAAGGGAATCAGCCTTTGAAGGCCTTGGTCCACCCTGGGGTCATTGAGCTACCTAAGGACCAGAAATAGCCAAAGTGTGACTTGTAGGCAAGGACTGCAAAGAACTAATTTTGATGAAGAAATGTAAATGTTTGTTTTCTTATCACTGAGAATCTACAAGATGTTCCTAAGTAGTAGGTGAGAAAAACAGAATTTTAGAGTGGAAATCTCTTCAAATTAGCCCTAAGTATAAAAAGGTCTGAGTATATTTAAAACCCATTGTATGAAATTCGTGAACAAAAATCATTCTCTTAAACTATAAAAAAGGAACACATGAAATTGAAAGAGAATAGTTTTCCTGGGGAATGGAAAAATTTGAGGAAGAGAGAATAGAGGATGAATTTGATTTAAATGTATTATTTGATCAAATGATATTCTTAAGAAAAAAGCAAAATTCAAAAATCTACAAATGTGTTAAAATATTCTACCAAAATATATTTGATATATTGACTCGTCAATATCTTAACAAGAATACTAAAGTACTTAACATCCCTGAGTTATGATTTAAATAGTAAAACTAAAAATGAAACTAAACTCAAAAGGGTATGTGATTAGTATTCATAACACAAGATGATAATAACTATTTTAATAAGACATTTATTGGGAGAAATGCTATTGAGTGAATATCCTACAAAGAAGTCCTTAACTATAAAGTAGGATAATTGTACCTTATCTGTTTGTTTAGCAAATGATGGACACTTTTGTGTTTACGACCTTTATTATACAAATTGTATATTTCACAAATAATAAATACAGAGAAGATCTCATCTGCATATCATTAAAAATATCTCTGAAATCATGGTGAAGTCCTGTGACTATACTAAAATATAACACTTAAGTTGCAAAGTTTTAGAAAACTTTGAAAAGGTAATTAAAAATAATTAAAAATATGTTTTATATGCCTTTAGAGAATCAATTTTAAAATATGTATTTCCTAATATACCAAAGTTTACTGATTGAAATATGGTTTTCCATTTTCATAATTTTAATTTAAAATTTAAAATTCTGTGTTCAATATAAAAAAAGGTTTAAGTTCAATCAATAAAATAAATCTCATGACATAAAATACTAACCAAGAAAAGTACGTGTTTCTTTGGGAAAGAAATTGTGGAGGTCATTAAAAATGCCTTTTGCTGAGCTGGAGAGATGTCTCAGAAGTTAAGAACAAGACCTGCTCTTGTATAACATTATAGTTCTGTTGCCACCACCCATTTGTCAGCTAACAACTGTCTGTAAATCCATTTCCAAAGGATTTCCATTCTCTTCTGGACCCTGAGGGCATTGCATATGTGTGACACATGTACCATGCAGAGAGAACACTTGTACATATGATTTTTTAATATTTATTAATTTTTTTGCTTACTTCTTGACAAACTTTATTCTGACTTTTACACTATTGGGCTTGTCAGCTTTTCTTTTATATATATTTTTTTTCTTTCTTTTTATTGATGCTTTGTGTATTTCATGCATCATTTTCCAATTCAGTTCAGGCATATATCCCCTTCCCTTCCCCCCACCCCACCCCTACCCATCACAGATCATGCATTCTGCCGTAACTTTTCTGCATCTTTCTTTTTTTTGTTTTGTTTTGTTTTGTTTCCTTTTTTTTAACAATAAGTGATAATTTGTGAGTACAAGCATCCTTCATGTAAAACCAATTTGCGAGCAGTTGTGCCAAACCCACACAGCTCATGGGTCCCACCATCCAGCAGGGGGAGGCTTGTATGTTCAAGCAAGTTGATCAAATGAGTGTCCAGTCTATATTGTTGTAGTCTCACCATTCACCCCAATCGCAGCCCTTACATTCTACCGCACCCCCTCTTCCGCAGATTGTTCCCTAGGCTTAGAAAAGGGGCACAGGTGGATGAGAAGCAAAACAGTCTACTTTCTCTGGAGCTGCTGTCTTGGTCTCTAGTCAATTCTGGCTGTTTTCTTTCATGGGCTGCCAGCTTTTCTATGCACATAGAAAGGGCCTTCTTTCAGCCTGTTTAACAGTCTTGACTTTCTTTGACATTTCTTTTTTTTAATATAATACTTTTATTGATGTTTTGTGTATTTCATACATTATTTTCAGTTCAATTTAGACATATTCCCCTTTCTCTTCCCCATGCCCCACTCCAGATCATACATACAAAATATGTCCTGCATATTTTTCTCAGTCTTTTAAAAGTTTTTCTCTGTAGAGGTTTATTGCTTTGGGCAGAATTTAACTGTATCAATCCATTCATTGACCCACTCCTTATGTCGTTGTTGTTCATTCCCATTACTATTGCTCCAAAATATGAGTAGATAAATGTCATGCATGTACCAGAATTATGCGGTCCAGGAATAAACTATGTGATAACTCTGAAATATATCTTGTAATTGACATTTTCCCTTTAATTTTATATTACTCTAAAATATGAATACATATGCTCCACCCATATACATTAATTACCATGTCTGAAATTAAGGGGTAAGTTGATTTCTAGGGCCCCTTAAGAGATACACACACACAACACAACTTTAGTAAGTTTGCAGTGCTTGTTAAAAAAAAAAAAAAAAAAAAAAAAAAAAAAAAGGTGGGCTGGGCATGGGCAGAAGCCAGTGAACATGTCTCTATGGCTGTGCTTCAGCGCCTGCCTCCAGGCTTCCTGCCCTGAGTTCCTGTCTTGGGCTCCCTAAGTGATGAACTGTGGCCAGGAGATGTAAGCTGAATAAACCTTTCCTCCCCCCCCCCAAAAAAAAAAGAGATACACAGTATAGAGACACAGTGGCTTTTAGATAGAAAGAAATATAACAATATGTTGATTCATCTTGCCTTTCAATTGGGGATTTGATCTAGCATCCACAAAATGAGGGAACCATTCCCCGTTGTTTTCTGGGGGGACTGTGTTACTTCACTTAGCATAATGTTTGAGTGAGTTCCATCTATTTACCTGCAAAGTTCATTATGTCATCTTTCTTTTTTTTTTTTTTTTTTTTTTTTTTTTTTGGTCTTTTTGAGACAGGGTCTCCTGTAGCTCTGGCTGTCCTGGAACTCACTCTGTAGACCAGCTGGCCTCAAACTCACAGAGATCCGCGTGCCTCTGACTCCCAAGTGCTAGGATTAAAGGCGTGCGCCACCACACCCGGAATTTATTTATTTCTGTATGTGTATCAATGTACTGTCTGCATGCAAGTTTGTGCACCCGTGTTGTGCAATGCCGCAGAGGTCAGAAGAGGGTGTCGGATTCCCCTGGAACTGGAGATCTCCTGGAATTGGAGTTTCAGACGGTTCTCGGCTGGCATGTGGGTGCTGGGGATCGAACCCAGGTCCTCTGTAAGAGTGGTTGGCGCTTTTAACCGCTAGGCCATCTCTCCCAGCCCCATGTCATCTTTCTTTACCACTGCATAGAACTCCACTGTGTAGATGTACCACCGTTTTGTTATCCACCCTTCTGTTGAGGGACATTTGGGTTGGTTCCAGCTCCTCACTATTCTGAAGAGAGCTACAATAAACACAGATGTACAGGTATCTTTGTGGTAGGATGGGTCTTGTAGGTATATACCCAGGAATGGTATGGTTGGGTCTTATTGAGAAAGGGTCTTCCTATAACCATAGCTGTACTGGAAATTACTATGTTAACTAGACTGGTCTAGATCTCACACAAATCTGTCTGCCTCTGCCTTTCCAGTGTTGGGATTAAAGGCCTGTGCCACCACATACCCCCTCAAAATTAAGTTTGTAAAATGTCAGTATACAACATTATGGGTATACTTACTTCTGTTAGTACTAGTGAACACAATTCATAAAAATGTAATTTTCTGATGCATGCTTAATTGAAACACTTGTCATTGAAAATATCAGAGGGAGGCACATTTAACTCCATTTTAAAATGTATCCTTATAAATAAATTGATTATATAAAAATAGGTGCTTTTTTTTTATTGTTAAAGAGCTCATACACTCCAGGAACAGGTAGGACTTTGTATTATTTATAAGTACTGTTGCTTTCATACAAGGATAATAATCAGTTTCATTCTGGCTCATTAAAAAATCTTTCCATTGGGACTGGAGAAATGTGTCACTAATTAAGAGCTCTGTCTGCTCTTGCAGAGGACCCAGGTTCGATTCCCAGCACCATATGGTGGCTTGTCTCTCCCCTCCTCAGTACTGCTCCTGGCCTCTTCCCTTGGTAGCTCGTTAGTCAATGATGAGTAAGACCCTCAAACCAGGGCAACCTATGGCAGGCACAGTCAAATGTCGGAATGCCAGAGGTGGGGCCTACAAGGTTCGGGCATAGCACATGAACTCCCATTCAGACTGCCCCTCGTGCAAAATTGAATACAAAGGGTGGAAATGTAATAGTCTGTAAATTGAGAATTATGCAGTGTGCCTGCACAGAGCTTGTCCCTCATCAACCTAACATGCCCTAGGCAGGGAACAATAGCAAAAGCTGAGTCAGAGAGCTGGGCCAATCACAAGGTGACGTGATGATTGCACTAAGAGGAGAGTGGAATGCGAACAGTATATAAACCCTAACCTTACCCCCAGTAAACAAGTCTGCCACAGCTCACCTTCTGCCTGCTGTCACCTGAAAAAAATAAAAAAAAGAACCTTCTTTAAGCCAGGCACGTGGTGGCACATGCCTTTAATCCTAGAACTCAGGAGGCAGAGGCAGGCAGATCTCTGTGAGTTCATGGCCAGCCTGGTCTACAGAGTGAATTCCAGACCAGCTGGGGCTATATGGAGACCCCGTCTCTAAAAGGTAAAAAAAAAAAAAGTTGCCATTCCAGTTTCATCACACAAAATCAGTATTTGTTTGTGGTAATCATTTAGCTAAATTTTGTGTTTTTCTTGTTGGTTTGTGTTGATATTTTAAGACAAGTTTTTTCTATCCAGTTGGGCTTGCCTAGAATTGGGTAAGTCTTATATAAAGGGTACATCTCCCACTCTGAACACTTAATACAGAAATTTAAATGAGTGAGAAGAGAAAGATTTTTTTCCTAAGTTTTGGAATCTTCATACACTATATTTTCATTATATTACAGCATCTCCCCTATCTGTTCTCTGAGCTGCATTCCCTGCCTGATTCAACATACTCCATAATATATTTTAAAGCCTAGTTAGTCAAATTTGTGTCCCCAAATGCTCTTCAGTATGGGTCTATTCACTGGAGGCTACTTAAACTATACAGCCATGCACCCTTAGAGAAGACTAGTGTCAATTTCTTTAAGTGAAAGGTGATTTGGTAGACCAAAGTAATTTCCATTTAGATGCAAGATTGTTAATAACTACCAACACTTTAATTTTATCCTTGAAGCATACAAAATAACTATTAAGATCCTGTCCACAACTGTTAAATGTGTTATATGTATATAAGAAAGGTATTTGTAAGTACATGTTGGGTCTTATCTCCAAATCATTATGACTGTAGTATGGAATTCACTGAAAGTGATGGGTAGGCCTGCTTCAAGTGAGGAAGGTCAACATAATGTTATCCCTAAGCAGGTAGGAAATCCAGTCCAGCATAAAATTAGTTCTTAATTTTGTACTTGTACAAAATTTCTTTCAGGCATGGATGCTCTGTATGTTTTGTCTCTGATGTCAATCTAATATATTCTTATTTGCATTCATTGCTATTCACAGCTACACCAATAATAATAATAATAATAATAATAGACTACAAATTCAGTGTAAATACCATATTAATTTTTATTTACAAAAATCATTGTAAAACATTACATTAGTTGTTTGTGTGTCTTATGTTTGAGGGACATTTGTGTTGCTTCCACCTCTTTGCTATTGTGAAGAGAGCTGCAACAAACATATACTCTGGATGTTAAGGCTCTGTCAGATATATCATTGGTGAAGGTTCCCTCCCACTCTGTGGGTTTTCTCTTCATTTCTTTGATTGTTTCTTTATCTGTACAGAAGCTTTTGAGTTTAGTAACATCCCACTTGTGAACTGATTACCTTACTTCTTATGCAGTTGTTAAGAGATTTAGAAAGTATTTTCCTATGCCTATGTCTCATGTGGTTTCTGCCAAAGTTTTCTGCTATCATTTTCAGAGTTTCTGGTTTCACATTGAGGTCTTTGATCCATTTGGAGTTGATTTTCATACAGGATGAGAAGTAGGGGTTTAGTTTTATTATTCTCCAAGTGGTGCTCCTGTTTTACCAACACTATTTGCTGAAGATGCTGTCTTTCCTCCATTGAGTCTTCTTGGCCCCTTTGTCAAAAATGAAGTGGATGAAATTGCATGTGCTTAAGATTGGATCTTCAATTTTGTTACACTGATCTACCAATCTATTTTTGTACCCACACCAGGATGTTTTTATGACTATAGCCCTATGTTATAGTTTGAAGTCTTGTATATTAAACATCCCTGCATTGCTTATTTGCTCAGGGATGCTTTGGCTATCCAGGGTCTTTTGTTTTGACATATGAATTTTAGGATGTCTTTCTCTAAGTTCGTGATGAAACTAATTGTGATTTTAATTGGGATTGCATTGAATCTGTATATTACTTTAGGCAGAATTATCATTTTTACTATATTAATTCTTCCTATCCATGAGCATAGGAGGTCCATCAATCTTCTGGTGTCTTGTTCAGTCTCCTTCTTCGGGGATTTAAAATTTTCACTGTAGAGATTTTGAGTTTCTTTGGTCAAGTTTGCTTCTAGATTTGTGAATGTGAAGGTCTCATATCCCTTCTCCAATTGCTAGTTATTGGTATAAAGAAAAACAATAGATTTTTCTAGGTTAATTGTGTATCCTGCCACTTTATTGAAACTATTAATCCTTTCCAGGAGTTTTTTTACAGAGTTTTTGGCATCCCTTAGGTAACCTATCATGTGATCTGCAAAAAATGCATAATTTTACCTCCTCTTTTCCAAATAGTACTCTTTTAATTTCTTTTTCTTGTTTTATTGCTCTAGTGATTGTTTCAAGCAATTTATTTATTTATTTATTTATTTATTTATTTATTTTTTTTTATGTGTATGAATGTACTGTCTGCATGTAGGTTTGTGCCCCTGTGTTGTGTAATGCCACAGAGGTCAGAAGGGGGCATTTATTTATTTATTTATTTATTTATTTATTTATTTATTTTTATGTGTATGAATGTACTGTCTGCATGTAGGTTTGTGCCCCTGTGTTGTGTAATGCCACAGAGGTCAGAAGGGGGCATCGTATTCCCCTGGAACCAGTGTTAAAGATGGTTCTCAGCCACCATATGGGTGCCGGGTATCGAACCCAGGTCCTCTGCAAGAGCAATTGGCACTCTTAACCGCTAGACCATCTCTCCAGCCCCCTCAAGCAATATATTTAAATGGAGTATAGATAGGGGCAGCCTTTATGGGCTCCTGACTTTAAGGGAATGCTTCTAATTTTCATCATTTAGAATAATGTTTTCTGTGGGTTTGTTTGATATGGCTTTAATTATGTTGAGTTATGTTCCCTCCAGTACAATTCTCTCTAGAACTTTGAACATAAAGGCATGTTGAATTTTGTTGAATGCCTTTTCCACATCTATTGAGATGACCATGTGTTTTGTTTCTTTCAGTCTGTTTGCATGTATTATGACATTTACTTATTTATGTATGTTGAGCCATCCTTGAATCCACAAATGAGGGATGTAATTTTTAGTTTGTTTTTCTGGTATTGTGTTCCCTCACTTAGTATAATATCCTCTAGTTCTATCCAATTACCTGCAAAGTTCATGATGTCATCTTTCTTTACCACTGCATGCTGCATAGAACTTCATTGTGTAGATGTACCACACTTTAACCAGTCATTGGTTGAGGGGCACTTAGATTGGTTCCAATTCTTTATTATTGTGGAGACAGCTGCAATAAATATTGCTGTGCATGTATCTCTGTGGTAGGATGAGTCTTGTGGGTATATACCCAGGAATGGTATGACTGGGTAAGGTGTTAGTCTCATTTTGAGTATTTTTAATTTTTGGTATTTTCTTTTAATTAGGGGTTCTCCACTCTGCTTTCCATAGTGGTTGTATGAATTTACATTTTCCCACAACCTCTCCAGCATTTGCTATCATTTGTTTTCTTGATCCTAGCCAGTCTTACTGGAGTGAGATGATATCTTAAAGTGGTTTTAATTTGCATTCCCTTAATTATCAATGATGTTGAACACTTTTCAATGTTTCTCAGCCACTTTTACTTCCTCAATTGTGAAGTCTCTGTTCAGCTCTTTACTCCATCTCGTTAGTTGGGCATTATTTTTCTTTTTTCTTTTTTTGGAATAGTTTATATATTCTGGAAGTTAATGCTCTGTCAGATGTATCATCAGTGAAGGTTTCCTCCCTCTCTGTGGGTTTTTGCTTCACTTAACTGACTGTTTCTTTTGTGGTACAGAAGCTTTTGAGTTTAATGAGGTCCCAGTTGTCAATTGTTGATCATAGTTCCTGCATAGCTGCTGTCTGATTTAGAAAGTCTTTTCCAACCTCTATGTCTTGTAGGTCACTGCCAACATTTCTATCACCTTCAGAGTTTTGGGTTTCACATTGAGGTCTTTGATCCATTTGGCACTGATTTGTGTACAAGCATGAGAAGTAGGGATTTAATTTTTTCTTCTACAAGTGGTGATCCACTTTTGCCAACACCATTTGCTGAAGATGCTGTCTTTCCTCAATTGTGTCTTCTTGGCCCTTTGTCAAATATGAGGTGGCTGTAATTTCTATGAGCTCAAGTTCGATTCTTCTATTTTGTTCCCTTAGTCTACTGGTCTGTTTTCGTGCCAGTACAATGCTGTTTTTATGACTATCACCCTGTAATATAATTTGAAGTCTGGTATAGTGGTCCTCCCTGTATTGCTCGTTTCACTCAGGGTTGCTTTGGCTATTCTGGGTCTTTTGTTTTTCCATATGAATTAAACATTTTTTTTCCAAGTCTCTGAAGAAACTCTTGGGGATTTTAATTGGGATTGCATTGAATCTGTATATTAATTTGGGTAAAATTGACATTTTTACTATATTATTTTTTCCAATCCATGACCATGAGAGGTCTTTCTATCTTCTGATGTCTTCTCCAATCTTCTTCTTCAGGGCTTTAACATTTTTGTTGTAGAAATAGTTGGTGTCTTTTTTTATGTTTGTTCCTAGGTATTTTATTGTTTTTGATGCTACTGTGAGTGGGAACGTCTCCTTATATTCCTTCTTCTATTTCTTGCTGTTGCTAAAAAGAAAGGCTACTGATTTTTTTACATTAATTTTTTATCCCTACACTTTACTGAAAGTCTTCATCTTTTCTAGAAGTTTCCTGGTGGAGTTTTTAGAATCCCTTATGTAAACTATAATATCATCTACAAAAAGGGATAGCTTGACTTCCTCTTTTTCAATTAGTATTCCTTTATATTATTTTCATCTTTTTTACTTTTGTTTTGTTTGTTTGTTTTGAGACACAGTATCTCTATAGCCCCAGCTGGACTGAAACTCACTCTGTAGACCAGGTGGCTGCCTTGAACTCACAGAGATCCACCTGCCTCTGCCTTGGGAGTGCTAGGATTAAAGGTGTGCACATCCATACCTGTCTTAAAGACAGTTCTTAGCCACCATGTGGGTGCTGGGAACTGAACCTAGGTCCTCTGCAAGAGCAGCTGATGCTCTTAACAGTTGAGCCATCTCTTCAGCCCTAATACTTCTTCAATTTCCCTTTCTTTCCTTATTGCCCTAACAAGTGTTTCAAGCACTCTATTGAAGAGCATTGGTGATTTCTTTGTGCTGGGGTGTTGCTACAGCTGTTTCAATGGGATAACCAAACACATACCAGGTCCAGTGTTCTCTGGACCTGGTATGTGTTTGGCTGGCTGAGTGATTCCACCCTCCTGCTGTGCATGCGGGGCCAGGTATTCCTGGCTGGAAGGCAACAGGCCATGCCCAGGGCAGTGATGAGCTTGTCTGGTGTTGTGTTCACCTATTCCCCAGGTGCCAAGCTGCCTCCTCTCTGGACACTTGCTGGTGGGAGTTAAGGCTGGTGGGTGGACTCCACTCTTCTGATGTGTATGCTGGGCTAGGTGTGGCTGGCTGGCAGGCAACAGGCCATTCCCAGGGGAGTGATGAACCTGCCATGTGTTGTGCTCACCTATTCCCCAGGGGCCAAGCTGCCTCTGTAGGGCCCCGACCAGTGAAGCTGAGTAGATCATGCTCAAAATGTAGGGGTCCTCGACAAGATTTTTTTTCCGTTTTCTTTCTTTCTTTTTTTTTTTTGTTTGTTTTTGTTTGTCTTTTCCAGACAGCGTTCTCCCTGTAGTCCCCGCTTTCCTGGAACTCCCTCTTGTAGATCAGGCTGTTCTTGAACTCCACAAGATCAGCCCTGCCTCTGTCTCCCGAGGTGTCTACGATTAAAGGCATGCGCCCCCTGCCTGGGCTTTCTGTTTTTACTACTGCTAAGGCATTTAGCCTTATAAATTTCACTTGGAATGCTTCTAAAATGTCTCAAAAGTTTTGTTGTGTTGTTACTCCTTTTGGTTTAGTGTCAGGAATTATTTCTTTCTTTATTTCTCCCTTTACTATTCTTATTCAGGAGGTGTGTTCTTTCGTCTCATGAATTCTTGTAGATAGTAAGGCTCTTTCTAGTGTTGATATTCAGCTTTATTGCAACTGTGTTCTGATAAATGGAATTATTTCAATTTTTTGTATTTTGTTGAGTTTTTTTCTGGTGTCCCAGTATATTTGTGATTTGGAGTTGTCTTCCCGTCGTCGCCAATTGAATGTTATCTTTTTGTATTTGGATTGGGAATATTTTTCAATTTTTTATTGTTATTAACTTTTCCATAATTCATACATCATTATTCAATCAAATCTGCGTTGCCTCTCTCTTTCATGCCCCCCCCCCTCCACAACCTGAGGACCTCTACTATGCCCTACATGTCCTGCATCTTTTCTGAGTCTTTCCGAGTTTTTTTCCAGTTGGTTGCTGTGTTCTCAAACTTGCTATGCTACATTATTATATATATTATATCTATATCTATATATTATATATATTTAAACTTCACTCTATATCTGAATTGTAGATGTTAGGGGCATTTTGGTTGTATCATATTTATTTCAGGTGTCTCTCTGTTTATTGATTACAAACAAGAACTAGAGAAGCATGCTAGATGACTTTTTATTCAGGGAAGCAAATGTTAAAATATATCTGCCTTTTTTTTTTTCCTCCATGTTTCTGCCAAAATCTATAATAACATAAAACCAAAATTCCAGGAATTAAAGTTTGTGTTTCTTGAACGCCAATGAACCAGGTGTGAAAATGGAGATACTGTGCCCATTGTGTGCAGTGCAATGTACTATGAACTCTCTTCTCATCCTAAGTGCTACTCAAGGACAGTTGAAATAGCTACTGTCAAATGCACCTATTACCCTACCCTTTAAGTGATATGCACATGATGAGAAATGCTTCCTTATATGTTTTGTTCTTTGAAGCATTTGTCAACCTGAGCAGTGACATCTCTCTGCATTTATCAAAGAAAGTTTGAAGATGACTCTATTCTTGCTTCATATTTTGACAATTTACCCCATTTATGATGTTTGTCCTACAGCCTGGTTTGAATACATTAGATCCATGTATATTCCATTGCCAATAGAAAGCTAATGTCTCATAAGAAAGGCTGAATGTAGATAACATTATACAAAAATAAACAAAAATAGTAGTTGCCTTAAGAGTAAACTATTCCTAATCTTCTTTATGATGAAAGTTTGGCTTTACACTTGAATTAAACCACTGACGGTTTCCCTGCAAAATTTTATGTAGTGAGCAACAATATACATGCAGTATATTTCATGTTGTTCCTGTTTATTTTCTGTCTTTTTTTGACTTTATATTCTCAAATCTGCACTGAAATACAAATCACATATTTTCAGAATGAGGAATTTTGTCCTAGGGCTTGTTTCCTACAGAACTGAATGATTTCTTAGTTAGGGGAAAATACACAATCCAATCTCATGATTATACAGCATATTATTTGATTTATATGACAATAATTGTATTTGAATTCACATTTTCATAGGAAGGCGATGTTTAATCTGTGTTTCATGTTCTCTAAGTACTGTTCTGGTTCATTTTAATTTCAGCCACTGAATTTATAGGGCTCAAAGGAAAAACAAAATAAATTTATTCATCACTGAACACAATTAATTGTATATTGGCCTCTTTAGAAATGGAGTTAGATAAAATGACTTAATCACAATTTTTTCAAGGGGAAATTATAAATAATTAACACTCTGACCAAGACTCTGATAAAAGAAGTGAAATTCAACACATCTAAGCAAATAGCAATCAGATAAGGAAATTTTTTACAAGGAAGATTCTACTACTCATGCTGATTCTGCTCCATAGAGCAATAACTAAAGGTTAAGTCAATAGTGCGTGTGTGTGTGTGTGTGTGTGTGTGTGTGCGCGCGCTTGTGTGTATGTGTGTGTACATATGTCTACATGTATGTTTGTGACTATAATTTTAGCTATGTATCTTCATAGATAACTGATATTTTTTTTTGGTCTTTTCGAGACAGGGTCTCCCTGTAGCCTCAGCTGACCTGGTACTCACTTTGTAGAACAGGCTGGCCTTGAACTCACAAAGATCCGCCTGCCTCTGCCTCCCAAGTGCTAGGATTAACGGTGTGCGCCACCACACCCAGAGAGCAACAATCGATTTTTAAATCCACATTACTGATTTTGACTTTTTGTTATTTCTCATTTCAGTAAACCTTAAAAACAAAAGTGATTTCATGTGTCAAATCACTGGTATTATGAGTTAATTTTCTGTTAGGAATAGGGCAGACACCTTTAATCCCACCACTCCAGAGGCCAGCAATCCCAGGTGGATCTATGTGAGACTGTGGCCAAAATGGTCTATGTAGTGAGTTGCAGGTCAGCTAAAGCTATGGGCAGATTCTACAAAAACAAAACTAAAACCAAAAAGTTAATTTTGCTCATTTAATTTTCACTTGAATATGTAAAAACAAATACTTCACCTGAGAAAATACTAGACTACATCTAAAGAACTGTACTGTTCTTTTATTTTGAGTAAAAGACAAAGCCTCATATAGAGAAAAATATTCATATATAAAAAGGAGGACATTTTTGTGAATAAAGTGGAGTAGATAAAATACATTGAGAAATTTATATTTTTATCCTTCACATGGTTGTACATAGACAAAAGTTTAGATGATTCCTTTCTTTCCAGAAATCACTCTGTTTCTATTCTTCCTGTTTCCTTTTACTTTGCTCAAGTCTGAGTTAATTCTTCAATTTAAGATCTTCCTTGCTTATTCAAAACTCTCATTAATTATTCCTTCAAAATTAACAACAGGCTCATTGCTTCCAATACCACACAAATATTTTGTGTATATTCAGTGGAGGGTGATGACCATTAATAGATAAAAGATTTCATTTTGGATAATGATTTTTTAATTACATGATTTAATATAATTCTTTTTTGTCTTTTTTTTTTCTGAGACAGGGTCTCCCTTTATTCCCAGCTGCCCTGGAGCTTGCTATGTAGACCAGGCTGGCCTTGAATTCACAGAGATTCACCTGTCTCTACCTCCCAAGTACTGGGATTAAAGGCGTTCACCACCACGCCTGGATAATTTAATAGAATTCTTACCAGGAGTGTATAGTGTATCTCCATAAAGCTCTATATTATTTTAGAATAAAAATATGTTCATGTATTTTTTTTTCATTTCTTATCAAATTAATGCAATAAAATTCCTCCTCCACATGAATATAGAATTCTTTAGAAACTGTCACCTTTACTTCATTTTTCTCATCTCTGGCTACCCATTATATAAATATTTTCTATATTCACATTTATCTGTGTTCATTCTTGGAAATCTTCCAGCACAAACATATTTTTTACATATTAAAAGCATTTAAAGTTTTATCCTTTATGATTACAAATATTTTGATTCTTCATGACTCTTCAATTTTCAGCCTGACTGGCAACTCAGACAGGTCCTATTTATTTATTTATTTATTTATTATTTTTTATGTGTATGAGTGTACTGTCTGCATATAGGTTGGTGCACCCATGTCCTGCAATGTGCCAGAGGTCAGAAGAAGGTGTGAGAAAAGTGCTCCGATAATCTAATAAGGCAATACAAGATGTGCAGTAACTTCTCATGCTATCAATGACTGTATCCACTCTACCAGAAATGTCAGAATCCTAGATAACAATCTGAATTCTTTTCTGTCTTTCTCCACTTCAAAACTAAGATTCACATTTATTTTACCATTGATTTTCTTTTAAGAGCACATTGAACTCTCCAGTAGATTATTATCTCACTCTGCCTTGCTTTTCACCATCAAAATTGAGTTGTGTTTGGGAAAATTCATGAGTATAGAACTATTTGACATTAACAGTTATTTTGATCTTGTAGTTTACTTTTGCAATTTTAATAATGATTTTGTTTTCCCCTTTAAGCCTGTAATTTAAAATCCTGAATGGCAATGGCAATGATATGCTGTTATCACATTTTATAGCTAAATAAAGAAATATTTATGAAGCATTGCCACTTAAATTTAGAAATATGATAGCAGTAATTTTTGTTCTTTCTTCCCATATGATAAAATCTAGGATAAAAATTTCAATATTTTTACCAAAGTTCAAAAAGAAGTAAGTAGAGTGTATGGGATTAAAACTCAAATTTAGATTAGTATATTCTCTTTTAATTTCCTAAAATTAGCTCCTAGATTTTGTCAGTGGTTTTGTCTTCTGTTTTCTCCTCTCCTTTTTATCTTATTTATATCTCTTCCCTGACATTATTTACAGAAAATCCATATGTCTTGCAAAGATAGTTTCAAAATACCTGCTCTGACACCTGGCAAAATATGACTTCCAAACATCTCCAACAAGAGACAGGAAAAACTGTCTTCCAACTGCATGATCCATAAGTTTTGTCTCAGATAAAGATAAATAAGTAGTTACCTAGAAAAGACTCCAGGTAAAAACAGCCTTCCCTTCCATTTTCCTATGGAATTCCAAACTTTCTAATCATGAGAAGGGATTTGTATTCATGGTGTTTCCTAATATATATAATCAAAACAAAGCCATCAATTCATTTTAATCCTCTCTCTATAGATAGATGATAGATAGATAAATAGATAGATAGATACAGAGATACAGAGATACAGAGATATGGATAGACATATATAGATGTCTATATAGATGATATAGATAGATATAGATGATATAGATATAGATTTAAAAGATACAAGGCTGGAGAGATAGCCTAGTGGTTAAGAGTGCCAACTGCTCTTGCAGAGGACCCGGGTTCGATCCCCAGCACCCACATGGCGGCTAAGAACCGTCTGTAACTCCAATTCCAGGAAAACTCAAGTTCCGGGGAATCCGAGACCCTCTTCTGACCTCCGCAGCATTGCACGACACGGGTGCACAAACCTACAGGCAGACAGTGCATTCATACACATACAAAAATAAATAAAATTTAAAAAAGATATAGATAGATATAGACATATCTTGATGCTTTTCAGGGGGAGGTAATAAATATATAGGTGATAGATATTGATAGATATAGATATATAGATATTGATATGGATGTGGATGTAGATATAGATATAGATTAGATATAGATATATAGATATAGATATAGATATAGATAGATGCAGATACAGATATATCTTGATTTCTTTCAGGGGGGAGGTGACATATATAGCTATAGCTATAGACAGATATATATATATATCTGTATATATATATAGATGATATAGATGATACAGATATAGATACTTTTACAGATTTAGATTTATCTTGATACTGTTGGTGGGAGGGGTTAGAGATAAGGTCTTACCACGTAGCCCTGACTGGCCTAGAACTTATTATTTAGTCCAGGCTGTCCTCAAAATCTCAGGGATCTTCTTGCTTCTGACTGACTCCTGAGTGCTGGAAAAAAATATGTGCTGCTACAACATGATTTTAATTTTTTTTATGTGAATGACTGTGCTGCCTGCATGTAAGTGTACCTGTATTAGCCAGGGTTCTCTGAAGAAACAGAATCAACAGGACGAATATTCAGCTATATACAATTTATTGATATACTCACGTGACAGAGCTCAAGGAGCCCGACAATAGCCGTGCCGCACTGGAGAGGCTGAGAATTCAGGGAACTGATCAGTCCGCAAGGCTGGATGTCTCAGTAGTCCCAATCTGGTGCTGAAGGTCCGATGGGTTCCGGAGATCTGCTGGTCTCAGTACACGCTGGGATCTGAAGGGTTGATCACAGCAGCAAGACAAACTCACCAGTGAGAGAGAGGCAAAGCATAGGAAAACAGTGACCAGCTCCCTCTGCCGTGGCCTTTTATACTGCCTGCCAGCAGAAGGTAACGCCCACATTTGGGGTGGGCCATCTGGCTTAAGGTAGTCCAATCTGAAGATCCTTTTTCTCTTATTTGTTCCTTAGTCCAGTCAAGTTGACACCCAGGATTAAACATCACAGTACCCATGCAATACAATGCTTCAGAGATCAGCAAAAGTTGTTGGGTCCCATGAAACTGGAATTATGGACAGATGTTAGCTTCCATGTGGGTGGTAGAAACTGAACCCAGGTCCTCTGCAAGAGCAGTCAGTTCTCTTAACCACTAAGTCATCTCCCCAACTCAATCTTGGCACTATTAAATGCAAAAAATTGTGTGTTATTTATTGTCTTTAGCATATCAATAAAAGAACCCTTCCAAGCAGAGTAGGTGAGATAGCTTCATAGAAAATGAAACAAAGTCAAATGATGTTACTACACATTTGAAATTTACACTGCTCATTAAGACTGAACAAGCCATCTCATGTCTTCATCATGATCTTTATATTCAATTATACTTTTCTTTTGTAATATAAATATACAGAAAATAATGGTATTAAATTATTTTCACAGTAAAGTAGCTTTAGAAGTAAAATATTGATAAACACATTATGTAAAGTTCACAAATCTTATTTAGATGTGGTGGTGCATTCCAGAGGCAGAGTAAGGTAGATCTCTGTGAGTTCAAGTTCAGCCTGGTATACTTAGTGAATAGCAGGACAGGTGGGGCTACAGGGAAACCCTATTTTAAAAATAAAAAAGGAAATCTTTATAAACCTTATTAAAACAGAAACACTTAACAGATGTAAACGCTTGGATATATTGGAATATATATATATATATATATATATATATATATATATATGAAAATTATATAAATAAGAAATTTAAACATAAATCATGTTATATTCTTTACCATAGCTAATAAGATTTATTTTATTATTTTTTTAATGTGTATGAGTGTACTGTCTACATGTAGGTTGGTGCATACCTTTGTCATGCAATGCCATGAAGGTCAGAAAAGGGTGTCAGATTCCCCTGGAAGTGGAGTTAAAGATGGTTCTCAGCCACCCTGTGTGTGCTGGGGATCAAACCTGTGTCCTCTGTAAGAGCAGTCGGTGCTGTTAACTGCTGAGCCATCTCTCCAGCCCCTACCACAGCTAATAAAGCAAAAATTATTTAAAGCATGAGTAACTCTAATATCCTTTTAATTAAATATCTACATTTTTATTTGTTTATTATATTTTAAGGGATTCACAATATAAGAGCACAGTTGTTTTCAGATCACAATGATGTTGCTCAGTTTTCCATACAATTAGGTAATTGGTATTAGCATCCACAGATACGTGATACGATTTGTATTTTGTTTGCCTGGAACTGTGTACCTTCACTTAGCATGGTATCTTCTGGCTCCAGCCATTTACCTGCAAAGCTCATGATGTCATCTTTCTTTATCACTGCATAGAACTCCATTGTGTAGATGTACCACATTTTCTCTATCCACTCGTCAGTTGAGGGGCATTTGGGTTGATTCCAGCTCCTTGCTCTTGTGAAGACAGCTGAAATAAACATGGCTGTGCATGTATCTCTGTGGTAAGATGAGTCTTGTGGGTACATGCCCAGGAGTGGTATGGCTGGGTCAGGTGGCAAGTTCATTCCAATTCTTCCAAGGGTTCTCCACACTGCTTTCCATAGTGGCTGTACGAGTTTACATTCCCACCAGCAGTGGATGAGTGTTCACTTTTCCCCACAATCTCTCCAGTACTTGGTATCATTTGTTTTCTTGATCCTAGCCAGTCTTATTGGAGTAAGATGATATCTTAAAGTGATTTTGATTTGCATTTCTTTAATTATTAGCGACATTGATATGTTGCAAAGAGATTTTATGGATTATGTTTTATCTGATATCTTTGCGAAATTCCTGGGTAGATTGTTCTGTATTGTATGAAAAAATAGGCTGAGCACTGGCCAGGAGAGCAAGCCAATAAGCAGTGTTCTTCCATGGTGTTTGCTTCAGTTCCTGCCTCCGGGTTCCTGTGCTGACTCTTGGTCTCCTTAAGTTATGAATGGTGACCCAGGAGATTTAAGACAAATAAACCTTTTCCTCCCCAAGCTGGTTTTGGTAAGAGTGTTGAATCACAAAATTTAAAGGCAAATTATGACAGACTCCATCCTATAAAGTAGCACTTAAATCTAAGTGGAAAGTGGTTGGTTTCTCCCACAATATTCATACCATTATTGCCCTGGTCAGCATATTTTGCCAAGCCAGTTGCTGTTGTAGTTCACCAGATTCACAGAGGACCATTTTTTTTTTCTTCCAGTTGTATACATAGTACCCTTAAGCATGATGGAAATCAGTTAATAAAAATAAAGTTTTGAAGGGAGCACCGGCTTGATTTCTCTTTGTTCTAGCAGTAGAGTCTTGTTATGAAATTATGGTAGTTATCCAAGTGAAGGAGTAATGGCTACTATTATTTGAGGATCTAAGGGAGGTCTGGTCAAAAGCTTCAAAATATGCAGTCTCTTTTATGACCTATTTTAACGTTAAATACCATCTAAAAGCTCTGTCTCTAAATGCAGTCACAAGTGATCAGAACTTCAATATATGAAATTTAAAAAGACAGATGCAATTCGCTGCAAAAAAAGTCTATATTGCCCTTTGTCATCATCATATAATCTCTAAAAGATTCAGTGGGGGGCTGGAGAGATGGCCTAGCGGTTGGGAGCACCGACGCTCTCGCAGAGGACCCGGGTTCGATCCCCAGCACCCACATGGTGGCCGAGAGCCGTCTGAAACTCCAATTCCAGGAGAACTCCAGTTCCAGGGGAATCCGAGACCCTCTTCTGACCTCCGCGGCATTGCACGACACGGGTGCACAGACTTTGCATGCGAACAGTACATTCATACACATACAAAAAAAAAAAAAAAAAAAAAAAAAAGATTCAGTGGGATGAAAGAAATTCCTGGAAGACATAGGTATTATCTCACAATAAATTTAGCTATTATATTATTCTTGTCAGCAATGAACCAATACAACACTTTTTTAAAAATATAGATATTATATTTATATATAGATATAAATTTGACCTTTCTGTAAAAAACGAATTGGCACTTGATGATCTCTTATGTAAAGCAACAGTTTATAAGAGGAACATGAAGTGATTAAGAAACACTTCAGAATTAAGACATGAACCAAATTATTCCTAAGTCAAGGCCTAAACAATGAATAATAAATACCACTGAAGAGAGTCTCAAGATAATGCTAGAGGAAAATGTTGTCTAACCTAATTAACTATAAAGCATGATAAAGAGAAAAATGTGAAATTTCACTCCCTTAATGCAATTAATTTATTCAATAACTATTTCTTGGATAGTATATAACTGGCATTGTTTTGATCAATTATACTTCTTGAATCAAGATAATGCATTCTATTGAAATTTGACCATGAGTTAAAAGTCTTATTAAAGTTTCATCTTTTATGTCATTTTCAAATAAATGTTCACAACCTATATTATGTGTTCTCATATGATTCTTTGCTCTTGTATTTGATGAAGACCTGAATGATTAATTCACTGACTTCTAAAATGTTTTATATGTAAGAATTTCAATTTAAATGCTGAAACCATAGAAGCTTGATTTCCTCTGTTTTCATGTGTATTTGTGTGTGAGTGTAAGGGGGGATTGTATACATGATAACACAGGAGTGTGCAATGGTAAGTGCAGGCTGAAGGTTGATATCACATGCCTACCATGGTCGTTCTCTGAATTACTCAATTTTAAATATCTATTTATTTCTACCCCATGTGTATGAGTGTTTTTCCTGCATGTATATAAATAACTAGTGTACATGAAGTCCTTGCAATGCCCAGAAGAAGGCCACTGAATACATGGAACTGGAGTTATGAACAGTTGTAAGGCACCATGTGAGTTCTTGGAACTGAACTGATGATCTCTAGGTCTCTAGAAGACCAGCAAGTGCTTTTTGTTCACTGAGCCAATTCTCCAACACCTCCACCTTACATTTTGTGACAGAGTATCTCAATGACGATGTATTTCGTATATTTGATTAGATTTCTGGCCATGCACCTTCTGGGATCTACCTGTTACTGACCCAACATTGCTGGAATTACTGCTCCAACCTTTGGCTCATACAAATGTTGGGATTTACATTTAGGTTTTCATGTTCCCATAACATGTCTCCTTTACCTAGCAAAACAACTTCTCATCCATTAGATTAATGTAAGATAAGTCCCCTAGAGTAAAAATTTCTGAATGACAGTGTATAGTTTTGTTGTGAGTTTCCACTTTTGCCATTTTCATTTAAAGCTCATCAGGCCCTCTTACACATTTTGAGAGAGAATACACAGCTTAATATACTATAGTGGATGCATCCAAAAAAGGAGCTTTATACCTACTGTTTCATTTACAAAGTTTGATATTATTTAAGGTATTAATTATAATTTGATGAACATATGCCAAGAAAATATAAAATCAAGGGAATGTTGTATCTATTTTTGAAAATTTTTTTTAATTTATTTTTGTATGTGTATGAATGTACTGTCTGCATGCAGGTCTGTGCACCCGTGTCGTGCAACGCCGCGGAGGTCAGAAGAGGGTCTCGGATTCCCCTGGAACTGGAGTTCTCCTGGAATTGGAGTTACAGACGGTTCTTAGCCGCCATGAGGGTGCTGGGGATCGAACCCGGGTCCTCTGCAAGAGCGTCGGTGCTCCTAACCGCTAGGCTATCTCTCCGGTCCCTTGAAATTGGTTTTTGAAGGAAATAAAATGTTCATAATTGGCTTTTGTCTATGGCATTTTGAGCAGAAACTCAAATGTTTTTTCAGACTTTGGACTATCAATTTCATTATTATCATTTGTCAAAAGTTTGAGAACATCTTTAGCAAGTCAAATAGGAGAGTACTTCTTAATTAAGTTTCTGCTTACGGGTCTGGAGAGATGGCTCAGCGGTTAAGAGCACCCACTGCTCTTGCAGAGGACCCGGATTCTATTCCCAGCACCCACATGGCAGCTAAGAACCATCTTTTTAAAATTTTTTTTTAAATAATAGGTCATAAGTAATGAATACAGGCAACCTTCATGTAAAGCCAATTTACAAGTAGCTATGCCCAAACTTGTACAACCCGAGGCCCCCATTGTCCAGCTTGGGGAGCTTATATGTACTATCGTGTTGATCAAATAAGAGTCCAGTCTATGTTTCTGTAGTTTCGTAATTCACCCCAATCACAGCCCCTACATTCTACCACGCCCCCTTTTCCACAGATTGTTCCCTAGGCTTTAGAAAAGGGGCACAAGTGGGCGAGAAGCCGAACAGTCTACTTTCTTTGGAGATGTTGTTTTGGAATCTAATAGGTTCAGGCTGTTTCCTTTCATGGGTTGGCAGTTTATCCCGAAATAACCTTAACTCCAGTTCCAGGGGAATCCAATGCCCTCTTCTGACTTCCATGGCATTGCAACACATGGGTGCACCATCCTACATGCAGACAGTACACTCATACACATGAAAAATAAAATAAAGTTTCTGCTTAATGGAATAATGAAAGATAATATATTTTCAAATGTATTTTATTTTTTATTTACTTATTTACATTTTTTATGTTTTTGAGACATGGTCTCTCTGTAGCCCCAGCTGGCCTGGAACTCACTCTGTAGCTCAGGCTGGCCTTGAACTCACAGAGATCACCTTGCCTCTGTTTCCCAAGTGCTGGGATTAAAGACATGCACCACCAAGCCTGGCCCAGAGGATAAGAAGAAGAGACATGAAAAGAAGAACGGGAACTCCTCCCAGGAAATGGAGCTGCTAGATGGGTGAAGTCAAAAATCCTGCACCTAAAGGTGAAGTCCAGGGGAAAAGAACATGCTTAAGGTCTGGAGGGCAAAGTGCAATCTCCCAGGCTCATGCAGCAAAGGAGAAGACAAAGAGAAGGGTGGGAAGTACAGAGGAAGGCTCAGGAAAAGAAGAGTCTCTTGAAATTCAGGTGTTAGTTGTTTGAGATCTAGCAAGACTGAAGCCACTTTGGACAGTGAACAGTCAAGTGTATTTTAATAGAACCAATAATGTAGTTGGGACTATTTGATAAATGCTGTTTTGTCTACTTGAATTCCTTATTTTGTGTGAACATATATTAGCTTACAGTCTATAAGTATAAAATTAATGTATTTTGAAAAAACTCATTTACCTTCATATAAAAGATTCATTCATAATTATACCTTACTAAAGAGTAGAGCCACACAAATTTTGGATTTTGCAATTCATGGACATTAGAGTGTTTGTGACTCATGGACAAAAATGAAATCATATATGTCCCTTAGTTTCTTAATTGGAAATATGTGAACAGCATTAACTTATACATCTTTTTTGTCTTTTTGAAACAGGGTCTCCCTGTAGCTCTGGCTGTCCTGGAACTCATTCTGTAGACCAGGCTAGTCTCGAACTCACAGAAATATGCCTGCTCTGCCTCCCAAGTGCTAGGATTAAAAACATACACTACCACTCCTGGCTAATTATACATTTGTAAACTAATCACCTCTCTGGTCAGAAAGTAGAAATAGAATTAAGAATAAATTAAAATTATATTTAAATAAATTTAATTTAATTAATTAAATTCCAATAACTTAAATAAGTATAATTTAAATTTAGGGAAGAAAAGTACCAAGCAATTTAAACTAAGAGTGTTGTTTGTTTGTTTGTTTGTTTGATTGATTGATTTTCCTGCTTAAAATTCTCACACTGTTCCTTACAGCCAATTTCTTTCACATATTCAATCAAAAGTTAGTTTTGGGCACTGGCTCAATAAGTGGAGAAGTATGAAGCATAATTCCAAAGTTTTAGTTATAATTTCTTAGTTTTAGCAACAACTTATTATTTTTATATAGATGCAGTGTGCTATTTATGGCAGTTAAAAACCATTGCTTTTTCAAAGGACTTGGGTGCAGGTCCCACCAACTACATAGTGGTTAACAAGTATCTGTAACTATATTTCCAAGGATCCATTTTTCTGGCCTCCATGGACATTGTATGACACAGTTATACTTAAATACATGAAGAGAAGTCAGTAATGCACAGAAAGTAAAAAAAATGAACAATTACATTTTTAAAAATTAAAACAATAAGCAGTGTGGAGCTAATCTGTAAAATGCAGCATTTGCCTACTAGTATGTAGCAGAAACCTAAGTTCTACCAAAGGGGAAATTTCCTGAGAAAGCTATATTCATCAAGTTCAAAGTTCTTACAAATTTAAGAATTTGGTATAAGACACAGCAGTTACATACACAAGAAAATAAAACTAAATGTAACCAAGGATGATTTTTATTATCCATTTAAAAATATCAATCACGAACGTTGTGTAAAATGAGCTTCGCTGTATTCAGGATCCACTGCTCTGTCCTCTACCCCCTGACCTCTTTCTTCCCCTCCCTGGTCAGAGCCTCTTGTCCCTCCCTAACCCCCTACCCATTTTCTCTCTTTCTTTCCCTTTCCTTCCCTTTTCCCTTTCCCCTTTCCTTTCTCCTTTCCCTTTCCTTTTCTTCCTTTCCTTTTTAACACCCCTCCCCTCCCTTCCCATCTTCCCTTCCCCTTTTCTTTCCCTTTCCTTCCCTTCCTGTTTCCCTTTCCCTCCCCTCTCCTCCTCTTCCCTCCCCTTCCTTCGCTTTTTGCCCCGTGCACATAGTCATATTTGCAGTGTGTTGACAATTGCAATGGCAATTTCATATCCAAAAGTTATTACCTACTATTCTACTCTCCCTCTTTCAGCTCCTACTGCTCTCTCACCACCCTGCCAGGAGGTTACTTTGCATGGATGGTGGTTACTTTGCACGTTTGTCTCATTTGAAGGCCCAGCACCTAGGAGTTCCAATTGTGAACTTCACTCACTGCAAGAACAGGTTTGTCTCTGATCAGGGCTGACGGCTGCAGTTGTTTATGGGCAGAAGCGTAAATGTTTTGTCGATAGCTTAAGGACATGTACATTTTGCAAAAAATCAGTAACAGATTCCTCCATAAGCCTTTTACCTCCCTAGCTATAGGATTATTTTCACTACTTTAAGATCAGAAATCCAGTAGGAAGTAGTTGTTCACCCCAGAACATCCATGCTCCTATTGGACCAGCAGGCATATCTTGCCATCTAAATCAATACTGTAACACTCCGTGTATATAGGAGGCTGTAATCCCTGCTGGCTTTTCTCCCCCGGCAGCTGGCATGGCACCTTCCTGCACTATGAAAATATGCCAGTAAGGAGAGAGTTTCCAGATTAGATATGACTTGGATTCCCTGTGCCCTATATCCAGAGTATGTGGTTTCCTAAGCAATAAGGTCTTCAACTCTAGTTCTGATAAATATGCAAGCGCAATGACCACAACCTGTATTATTTTGGGAATCTCTGATGGCTCACTGAAAAACAACTCATATGGAACTATCCTTGACCTGGCAGTGGGTATTTTGGTTTGAAAATCCATTTCTTCTTAGAGAATTAGTAACCATCCATGAAAAGAACTTGGTTCAAGACCCTTTTTAAAAAAAACATTATATTTTTAATAATAGGTGCAGGCCTTTAATCCCAGAACTTGGGAGGCAGAGGCAGGTGGATCTCCATGAGTTCAAGGCCAGCCTGCTCTACAGAGCGAGCTCCTGGCCAGCTGGGACTAAAAGGGAGACCTGGTCTCAAAAATACCAAAAAAAATAATAATAATAGGATATTTTCTGTGCTAGTAAGAGGATGGTCTAAGTGTCTCATTTAAGGCCAAGCACCTGGCAGTTTCAATTTTGACTCTCACTCATTGCCTAAACAGATTTCACTGGCCAAAGCTGAGTGCTGCATTAGTCTACATTTAAACAGGTGGTTTAAAGGTAGCTTAATTACATGACTGCTTGGCAAAAAATCAGTAAGATATTCCCAAGCCCTGTTACCTCCTTAAAAATGCTTTAAATATTTAAATACGTTTATTTATATCTTTGTGTTTGTGCTGTGTGTATTGTATGTAGGGGTGTAGGTGATCCTGTGTACATATATGTGGAGGTCAGAGGAAAATATATAGCGGTTGGTCAATGCTTCCTTTCCCTTGGGACTGAGCTCAAACACTCAGGTTTTGTAGCAGATACCTTGGCCCACTGAACCATTTCACCAGCCCCATTTCTTTATTTTTGTTCTGAGATTTCTAATTATACCCCCTAAATCCAACATCTTGTATATGGCAAAGAATTTAGATAAGCCTGTATTTTTTGTGTGTGTGTCTTTTTTGAGACAGGGTCTCCCTGTAGCCCCAGCTGTCCTGGAACTCACTCTGTAGACTCAGCTGGCCTTGAACTCACAAAGATCCAACTGCCTCTGCCTCTCAAATGGATTATTTAATCTCTAGGATTAAAGGCCTGTGCCACCATTCCCAGCTGCCTGTATCTTCCACAGACCAAAAATCAAACAAATAAAATAAAAATCTCTACACTAAACTTCACTTTTTTATACACAAAGGGCTATGCACTTAAGTTGAAAAATTTATATTTAGAAACTGAGAATTGTAACAGAGGATCAGGCTAAGTAAGATCACTTGAAACAGACAAATATAAAAATGTCTGATTCTAATTATGGCCCCTTCATAAACACCCAAATCTTTCACGTCAATGAGTCAAGTTAAGAATTTCTGTTTATCTACTTTGTATTATTTTCCTCAGAATTGCATTTATTGCTGAGAATGTTCTCATTTTGTTTTATTATTTAGATAATCTTAATTATTATAAATATTTTGTAGAAATATTTATATTCTTCTCAAGATCTGTTAAATATGTTTAACAGATCTTGAGAAGAATATAAAATCCAATTATCATGTAGTGGCTTATACACCTCCACCCCAACATACAATACATGCAGAAAGGTAAGACTTAGTCATATTTGTAACACCTGACGTAGGTATTTGGGTTTATCAATTAGACAGATAAATAGATAGATAGATAGATAGATAGATAGATAGATAGATAGATGGTAGATAGATAGATAAAAGTTGCACTTTACTAGTTTAGTAAAGTTGAAAGAATGTCTAAAGTTTATCTCACTGATAATTATAGTCTCTCAAATTATTTCTTGTGAGATTTGAAAAATAAATACTGTTGTGGTTGAAATGCCTCAACTACAAGTATCCTATAACAAATATACTGTGTAAGGAAAAAATGTGTCTCATAAATTCTACTACAAACATAACAACTGTGTAATATCTTCAATACATGTGATACAGCAATGAGATGAAATACTCACTACTGATCAGCATAGATAAAAAGATTATAATACTAATATTAGAAAAAATTACCCTATATTTTTAATAAAACTGAAGTTGGATACCATGGAGATTTCCATATAAAATCAATGAGTTGTAACGCAATCTGGAAACTTTGAAGTTAATTTCCTTTTAACATGATTTCAAATTCTATTCTGCAAAACTATGTGATAATACATTTGCCAAAATACCTTTTTAAAAATAATTTATTTATTATTTTATATGTATGAGTGTATTGCTTACATGTGTGTTAGTGCAATGGCATTCTGTAATGCCTGTGGAGGTCAGAATAAAGTATTGGATCCCCAGAAAATAAAGTTAGGTAGTAGTTAGCCATCATGGGCCTGCTGAGAATCAAGCCTGGTTCCTCTGCAAAAGCAGCCAGTGCTCTTAACAACCGAGCAATCTCCTCTGCCCCTTAAATATCTTTTAATCTGTTTTAACAGATGTTGAAAATGGCTGCTATCAGATTTAAAACTACCAAAATATTTGAAAAACAACAAATCAAGTAATTTACTGCCAATGAACAAAAAAACAAAAAGTAAAATAGATATTATACAGATTTCGTACCATATCATTTTCAAATATAAACCTCCAAAAGTTGTCATCAGCAGTAAACCAAAATTCTAACAAATTTGTTCTATCTGTGAAAAAAAATTTTGAATATCTTTGTAATTTCTTTTATATAAAATCTGCTCCATACCTTGGTGGGGGGGGGGATTCTAAGAACATATCCAAGACGTCTATTAGCCTAACTTTCAAGCAGGAATTTTAAAGAGCACTGTGATAATTTTTCAAAAATATTTTTTAAGTCTTAGAAGATAAAATCGATGTTGAGAAATGTTCATGCATAGCCAGCCACAGAGTTCTAAAAGTCAAGTTACTCAGCTTGTGCTAATGAGAAAATCCTTCTGATGAACTACTTAATTGGGTTTAACAAGGCTGTTTATAGCTAATCCTAAATGCACTAATAAGAAACTGAAGGCCTACATTCAATGTTCATTTTAGTCCCTTTAGATCTGGCTCATAATTACAGTTTGCTCTTTAATTATTCTGCTTCTCATTTTCAATTTATGATTAAGACCAACCACATACCCTAGGGACTCAGGGTGCTGAGGTGGACAGAAATAGAACAGGACAGAAATTCCTTCAGCCAACTTGCCCAGGTGGCCAATATAGATTTTATTTTGTTTAATTGCAGACCCGTTGCTTCAGAATAAATACAAGGAGCAAGGTTCTTAACGAACATAGAGTTTATCTTCCCAAATGAACAGCAGAATAATATTTTCATGACATTTATAGAATAATTGATTTTGAAACCATCAGTGAGAAAACTCGTGGATTCTGAAAGCATTATTCACTCTATTAAATCCAAAATCTGTACATTTCCAGCATTATAATTTTGTAAAGGTTGTTAAGATTCCCATGTTTTACTCATTATGAGGTAATTTGTTAATTAATTTAAAATACACACATTATTTTAAGTGTTTGTTTTTTTTAAGACCTAAAATTTATATATCACCACTATTACTGACCAAATTACTTTTCAGCAATAATTGGGAGATTATGCTAAATTCACATCAGTTATTTTCAGTTGATGTTAAAACTGCCTCTAAAGAGATAGGACCTAAAATTGCATAAGATTTTTTCTTACCTAAAATTAACGAAAGCTCCATGATAAATATAAAACCATATTCATAACTATTAACTGCTTTGACTTACATCCCAGAATTCAATTCTCTAGATACATTTTGAGATGCACTCATATTCTAAACTAAAAACATCTTTTAATATTATGTCAAAGCAGCAGATGCTAATTGAAATAAAAGAGAAAAAAAAAAAAAAGGATATTTAATCACTTGAGAGGTACCAGGAGCTGGATTGGAGATTCAAAGCCATCCTGGGTGACATACCAAGTTCAATGACACATTGGTTACATAAGACGCTGTTAAATTGTTACATGGAAAGAAACATTGAAAGAAACAGAGGGATGGATGGAGGGAGGGAGGAAGGGAGGGAGAGAGAGAGGAAGAACAATATAAGCCTACGAGTATAAAATCACAAACTATTCATAAGGTATTATTTTATATCAGAGTGAATGAAAGTCCCCAGCATGTGACGTAGAAAATTTACTCTATCATTTGTCTATCACATAGTTCAATGGAATAAAATGCAGAACATTTATCCCCCTATGAAAAGACTGTACCCCTCAGAATGATTTTGATAGCTTATATTTAGGTCCCTGTGCGCACCCCGCCCCCCTTCCCGCCCAAAGATGGACAGATGAACAGGCACTTCAGAAACTTCAGTTTAGGGGGAAATCGTCACTTACAGGGGCCTTTTGGTGTTCCACCTCACGTTCCCCAGGCAGGGACTCCCCTGCGATCCACACAATATGGTATCAGTCAGGGAGCGAGGGAGAGAGAGAGAGAGAGAGAGAGAGAGAGAGAGAGAGAGAGAGAGACTCACTAACATGCTTGCCTTGAGAGCCCATAGCTCCCCACAGTCATGTGAGCTGACTGGTTGGGAGGTGTCCTGGATCCTGGCTCCCTTTCTCCTTCGGGGGCACCACTTCTGAGAATCACCGATGTACGATGGCCAGGAAAAGCCCATTTGGAAGAAAGCCTAGTCTATGCCACTATCCTCTCTGGGTTTTGACTGTAGTCCCTGATCAGCCACCTCATGCCTTTGACTCAATGACTTCCCTGCCCTCCTTTGTTTTTCCCTCCCTCCCTCCCTTCCTTCCTTTCCTCCCTTCCTCTCTTAGTTAGTTAGTTAGTTAGTTAGTTAGTTAGTTAGTTAGTTAGTTAGTTTGTTAGTTTGGAGATAGTGTCTCCATGTGGCCCCACCTATCATAGAACATGCTGTATAGAGAAAGCTAGCCTTGAACTCAGGTGATGTCCAGTAGCTCAGGCTAGCCTCATGTTTATTGCTGCAAATGACTTTGAACTTCTGATTCTCTTGGGACGTGTTGGAAGTACATGTTTCTTCCATCAACGCTGTTTAGGTGGTGCTGTGAAAGGGAGCCTAGGCTTTTCAAGGCTGGTAGGCAAACATACTAACTTCACTCACTAGGCCTTAACATCTATGACACAATGCATAAAGTCCAGTATGGCTGGTATTGAAAGGTATCAATGGGGAAGGGGGTATAAAGATGAGGAAAGCGTTGTGTATAAAACACAGATAAATTCTATAAAAAGTACACATTCCATAATTCTGATGTACTAACACATTGATGAATATGCACTTTTTCATCAAATTCTTCTAGTAGTTTGCTTAAAAGTTTCTCATGGACTTCATCCCACTCTCAGAATTTACATATGAATAGAGCCCTAATTATACTGACCCTCATATCTTTTTAGGAATAATATAAGCAGAACTAATTTAACTGAGATGCAATTCTATATTCCTAATCTTGAATACTCTTGCAATTTTGACTTTCTTACACAAAATAAACCTAATTTCTTGGGGAGTCTTCATCTCTAAGTCCTTGCAGTCCACATATGTAGTCATTGTAATATAATCATGAATTTACCTAAAGTCTTCAAAATTTTGTACAATATTTTTATTCAAATATTTATTCATAGCTAGCTTACTTGCCCAATATTAATTGCCTGTGTGCATTACTTCCTGTGTTACAATGTACACTATACTTTGTTTTCTAAATTATTTCCATTTCTTGTCCTGTTTGTCTCAAATCTAAAATCTTTGATACACTATGTTTTTTAAAAATTCTCAGGGCCCATATTTATTAGTAAAGAAACTGAGTGTCATAAAAAGCTCACACTAATGACACAATTAACATAATTGATTATCACTCATGCTATCTAGAAATCCCAAATTAATATGTCATTTATGACACATTATGACACAATCTCCCTCTTTTCTTCAGATATCCAAAATGCATGAGTCTTGTAGATTCAAATAAAAATTAGAACAGAAGCCAGACATGATGGTACATGCTTTTAATCCCAGAACTCAGGAGGTAGAGGCAGGCAGATCTCTGTGAGATATAAGAGCCCCTGGTCTACACATCATAGCCAGTTCCAGGCAAGCTGGAGCTTAGGAAATCCTGTCACAATAAATAAATAAATAAATAAATAAATAAATAAATAAATAAATAGGAAAGAAAAATTATAATGCGGATAATCATGCAGAAAATCTTTGAGGAATGGAAAATCACATTGTCCTTCAGTGAATTATTCCACTTTGTAGTCACAGAATAAATATAATCACAATGTAGCCACAGACAATATGGAAACCAGGCCCTGGTTGGTAGAGTATGAATAAGAGGTGAATGCTTAAGACTCAGAATTTAGGGATCCTCATCTCATCTTCAGGGTATCAAGTGCAGGTCCTTGAAAGTGAATGTCTTCTTAAAATGTGTGTCTTCAAGACCGGTAGAGTCTGTTCCCATGAAAAAGAATTTGAAATTTAATTATCGGGGATGGAGACATGGTTCAGTGATTAAGAACCCTGGCTGCTCTTGCAGAGGAACAGGGTTTGCTTCCCAGTACCAACAACCAGTTCTACGGAATCTGATGCCCTCTTCTAAACTCTGTTCATTGCATGACATAGGTCCACTTATATACATGAAGGCAATATATTCATACACTAAAATAAAAAATGATAAAATAAAGACATTTGATTATCATTATGAGGGTGCTAAGAGGTAAGAACATGAAGAGCAGAGTCTATGATTAAAGAAATTAATGTATTTCCCTGGAGGTGGATTCTCACACTTAGGGAACTGGATTACTTCAAGAATGTTTCAACGTTATTTTCTATTTTCAGGGGCTGGAAGCAACTCAAAGCCCTCACTAGATGCAGCTTTTTGATGATAGACTGTCGAGGCTCTAGAACTGTCACCTAAAATAAGCAAATCTTTCTTATAAATTATTCAATTCAGCAACACTATTATAGTAAGAGAGAGCACACTGAGAAGCCATATCCATTCCTCAAGGAAACATGTGTGTGTACCTGTATACAGTAAAATAATATTTATAAATGAAGAGGCCAAAAGCAGATGTAATCTTCAATACTCCATGGAAAGGACTTCTCGTGGTCTCTAAGACTCTAGTTATCACTTATTATTTACTAATATGTGTATTAGTCACTTTTTAGTTTCTAGTTCCAAAGGAAAGCAGAGATCATCGGGTCTGTTTAATATTTGGGCTCTGGTCAGCTGGGGCTGAAGAATCAGCTGTAAGTAACTAGAGACCAGAACCTGAAGTGAAATCTTTGTTGTACTGGGACAATTGATGCTGGTTAGCTGGGGCTGAAAAATCAGCTGTAAGTAACAAGAGACCAGCATCACTGTGGTGAAATCTTCTGGGAAGAATTTCTTCAGGGTCAGCACACAGAAGCTGTGATCCAGAAGGGGCCTGAGCCTCCATCTCAAGCCAGAAGCAGGACTTGGTAGTGTGTAAGAGTCACCTATTTGGTTCTGGTGTTGAAATTTGAGGGGGTCACAGAGAGCAGCCAAGGTTTGGCACTGTGACAGGTCAGGAAAGACCATTGGTGGAAGTGCACCTCGGTTGGGTTGCAGTGAAGACCCCAGGATTGCAGGGGTCATGGAGAGAAACTGAGGCTTTGCACCAGGAGAGGTCAGAAGAGACCATTGGTGAAGGTGCTGCCTCAGTTTCAGTGGCAACCTCAGCTTTTTGGAGATGCCAGGACCATAGGATGACCAACAAGAGCAGCAGCAGGTGTGGAATGGAGTCAGCCTGGGCCTGTGAGATGAGCTGTGTGTACCACTGACTGCAGAGGTGGAGAGGGGGAGCTGCCGAAACCCTTTAGAGCCCAGAAGATCTTGAGTGAATCCCAGGTGTCCAGCCTTGAGCTACTTTGCTGGACTTAGGTTTTGTTTGAGTGTGCCTGATTCTTCCCTTTAAAATAAGACAGTACTTGTTTTGGATTTTACAGCAGCCCACAGTTAAGAGACTTTTAACAGACTGTGAACTTTTAAGTGTTTGGACATTTTAAGGACTGTGGGGCTTTTAAGGTTGTACTGTCTTAGGTTGTGATTAATGTTAACATATCTTGGGGATGAGAACTGGAAAGGTGGTGGTTTAATAGTGATGTATTTTGTGTGTCAAGTTGACAAGGGGTCAAATATGCTGGATAGCTTTAGTGTCAACTTGATACACCTGGGTCGAGGGAGCCTCAATTGGGGAATTGGCTCCATTGGACTTGTCTGTGGCCAGGTCTGTGGAGTATTGTCTTGATTTTTGGGCACTGTGGGAGGGCCCAGCCCCCTATGGGTGGTGCCACCCTGGGCAGGTTGTTGTGTACCTTCAGGCTGGGCATGGGCCCAGGGAGCAAGCCAGTGAACAGCATTCCTCCATGGTCTGTGCTTCAGCTCCTGCCTCCAGGTTCCTGCCCTGAGTTCCTGCCTTGGGCTCCCTGAGTGAGAACTGTGACCCAGGAGATGTGCGCTGAATAAACCCTTTCCTCCTCAAGTTGGTGTCGGTCAGAGTGTTTTGTCACAGCAATCGAAGAGGAAACTAGAACAATATGTTAGTCATCAACCTTTTGTTCAGATTACTTAAAAACCCATAAGAAGTTAAACATCACAAGCAAAGGAATATATATCTACAAATATTTACCTCTTTATAACCTTGCAAATTGATTAGCTCTAAGAAAATCACACAAATAAAATAAGTATATTGGGTTCTAAACTGAAGAGATTAATTTTTTATAATGTTTAATAACACACACATATATATATATATATATATATATTGCCAATTTTTCTTCTAGATGTAACCTCAGGGTATAATTGTGACTTGTGCATGTTTTAATGATAATGTTTTATGGAAATAAGAGGAATACTAAAAAATAATGAGTTTATGATAAAGAGTGATTTTCTTTTAGTGGGTCCTACATAATTTATGTTAGGATAAGCAAAAGATCAAAACTTGCAAAAGTTGTTCAAATCATTGACAAGATTTTACAGCTTAAATAAGCCTATGCATAAGATCACATTTTGTATAGTTAACAAGTTGGTATTTAAAATTATAGCACTAAGCACTGTATATTTTCTTTCCCAAATAGTTCAGAAAATTCTGAAGGAAAATAATCAGAAGAAAATACTTTTATAGCATAACTGAGATGTTTCTTACTATACTAATCAGCTGTAATAGGGAAACATATAATTATTCATTGAAGTATAGCTTTTCAATGATTCTTGTGCCATAATGAATTTAGATCACCAGATATTTTATAATTCAAATTCTTGGAAAAATGACTGCCAATTCCATCCAACAATTAAGAATATTTCACTGTATTGTAGATGGAAAAAATAAACAACCAAGAAGATATCCTGCAAAACCCGAAATGCAGACACAATGACTAAGAAAACTACTTGGAATTTGCTGTTACCTATAACTTTGGTTCTATTTCCTTTTTCCATCAGAAAACACATACCATTTCATTCAAATTATAGTTATACTTTTTCATGGCTGCAGTTTCTGCATTTGGCTGTGTTTAATATCACAATCAACTGACTAAGAGCAAGAAAAAAAATGTTCATTGTTCTAGTCTGCCTTGTACAACTGTGAAAAAATAAAACACTGGCCAAAACTCTTTGAGGAGGAGAGGATTTATTTGGACTACATGCACAGTCCATTCTCAAGGGAACCCAAGGCAGGAACCTGGAGAAGAGACACTGGAGGAATTCTGCTTAAGTGCTTACACCCCTGCTCAGCCTGCTATTCTCATACAGGACCATCTTCACAGGAATGGCACTATCTCTGATGGCCAGGGCCCTCCCACATCCCTCAACCATCAAGAAGTTGCAGCACAGATATGGCTACTGATGAAGAAAATTCCTCAATTGCAGCTCCATCTAAGCCCATATATCAAGTTGGCAAGGAAAGATATCCAGGACAGTCATACAAAGTACTTTCCTTTTTACTGAGAATTGTTTGTGCCTTAAAACACATTAGCCTAATGAGGCCATTTCATATTCAAACTGTGACAATGGAGTAATGGTAACTGTTATTTCTTAATATCATAAAGGAAAGAATGTAAGATTCAGGGAATGGAAAGAAATATTACTGAAGTCTTCTGGTCATGCAAGACTATTGCATGCACAAAATCTCAAAAAGTGTGGTTACCTGATCAAGACATGCACAAGATCATCCAGGCAAACTCCCAGCATAGATGAAACACATGGTTCGCAGACTCCACACCATTCTGAGGAGCAACTGGGATTAAAAGGTGCATGTCTGGATCAGAGTCTCACTCTGTGAGACTGTGGCCACTTGTAGCATCCACCTGCTTCTGTGGAAGGACCCACACCCAACCATATATGGGCAGCACTAACTCAAGTTAATGGCTATAAAAACAGACGTAAAGATATGTGTGGAATGTGTTAAGGTGGATGAAGTGGATTTGAATGGTCAAATATGGTAAATATGATCACATTTAATTGTGCATATTTTTGAGAGTTTCACACTAGAGCATTGCATTTGCATTATACCCACCCTTCCCAGGCGTCCTCCAGATGCCCCTATGTTCCACTATTCCCTCTCAAATTCTTGTTCTTTTATTATTATTGTTACATATTTACAAACACACACATATAATGGATTTAGTCCTTTTAGTGATGTTTATGTGTACCTGTGTTTAGGGCTGCCCACTTGTGATTAATTAATTTCTAAGGGATGTAGTCCCTAGAGAAACTGATTTTATATAAAATTCTCAAAAAGAAACACAGGACAGGTTAAGATATTCCCAGATTATTTCCCCAAATAACCAGGGAGAAACAGACATGTGTTATTCTATGTGTCTTAACTTGTGGTTGTTTCATAGAGCTAGATAACTAATACGGTGAAAATTGATTCAAGGACTGTCAGGAAACTCCTTGTTCAAGGTCTTACAGGAGTGTAGAGCATATCTGTCCTTGGTCACTTTGAGAGCAGAATCCGACCTAGGATGAGGGCAGGCTTGACCTCTTCATCTTTAGGTGCCTCCCTGTAGTAATGTGATGTCCATAAAGGGTGCCCTATCTTCTTGCACTCAACAATCTGTGAGGGTCTCCAGGCAGACAGGGATGTAACCTTGCCAGAAACAAGCTCTCATCAAAAGGATCTTGGCTATGAGTAAGTCATTAATGAGCACTGCTTCACACTCTGAACATGTGAACAGGCATAGGGCCATCCCAGGGTTTGGGTTGAGTTACTGCCAACTCAGGCATATTTCATGGAAAACAGGAGTAGGAAGTTAGATTTGCTTTTTGTTACTGATCCCTGAAGTCTCCACTTAAGTTCCAGTGAGCTCTTGGGTTCTCCCATCCCTAGAAAACTGTATTACTTGGTTCAGATTCCTCATCTCTGACTCCATGGGATGCTTTAGTGTCCTATGAAGACCTGGATTAAAATGTTGTAACTGATTAAGCATGTGTCCCTGAGCATGTCATTGAAACACACTCTGAATTTCAGTGTCCACATCTAGGAGAAAATGAAAATAAGAACATACTTAAACAGAATCATAAAATTTCAGTGCCCGGTACTTAGTTCATTCTCAGTGATTCTTCCCAATTTATCCACAAGTATGTAGAGTTATTTGTGTAGAGATGTTTATGTAACAACCAACCACAAGTTCTAGACACTTTTACACAAAATGTCTCAGCCTTCTGCCTTATAATAAAAAGAAATAATGTTAGGTACCAAGTAGAAGAGGCTGAACAAAGTTATTTGAGATACTTATAATAAAATGTGACAGCAGACTTAGGGATTTCACCAACCAGGATTCCTTTTATAGATGTCTTTTCACGGTTGCAACATTCAGCATTCTTTCTATGTGGGTGTGGGATTCCAAATCCATATTCTTCTTGGGTAATCACATTTTCAGCTGAACTAATGGCTAGCAGGCATGAGAAGGCTATTTTATCTCATCTTTATTTGTCCTATGATTGTATCAATGTTATTAAACTGAATCTCCACCCCCAATCCCCTCCACCTGGTCCATTCCATATAATCTTCCAAAACGTCCTGTAGCACTCAGCTCCTTTGTGAATTCTACCCCTGCCTTATTCAAATTACCCAAATATTTCCCTCTTCTGGCTGCATTCTAAGTTTAAATAAAAATCCACTGGATGAGTGGGCCACAAAAAGAAGAGGAGGGAAGAAGGGGAGGAGGGAGAAGGAGAGGAGGAGGAGGAGGAAGAGGGGAAGAAGGGGGAGAGGGGGATGAGGGGGAGTAGGGGGATGAGGGGGAGGAGAAGTCTGAAAATACATTTGTAGAACCTAAATGCTAGGAAGGCCACAATATGCATTATAGTAATCCAGGGTTCCTTCCACAAAGAAAAAAGACTGTTAAAGAGGTAGGGTCTAGGAATATCCTAAGTTTGATAAAAATTATTAATATAAACAACTAAGACAGTAAACCTTAAGTAAGATAAACTAAAAAAGATCCACACCGAGACATATTAAAATCCAAGTTTAAAGTCAAACAGTCAGTAATAGTTTGTCAGACACTGCCATGCCCACCCCATGATTTGGGACCATCTCTAATCCAGCTGCTTCAGAGTCCAGGCCTTACTACATTGAGAGCTCTCTAGAGGAACCCCAGGACACATAATTCAATAGAACTGTATTAACTATGGTCAAAGAATTCAGTGAGTATAAAGAACACAAAAAAATTTCAAAGAAATCAAAGACAATATGGAAAATCCGCTGAAGAGTCTAAGAGAAAACAGAAACATGCAAAAGAATGAATTGACAAAGGCAATTCAGGATTTGAAGAATGAATTCACAGTAGGGATAGACATACTGAAGAAAATTCAGGCTGAATGAATATGAAATTGAAAAATTCAAAAAGGAAATTTGAAACAACAGAGGAAAGCATCACCAATGGTATGACTGAAATACAAAACAGCATATCAAGACTGGACAAATATAAGACAGGGCTGGGAGAGATGGTCTAGCGGTTAGCAGCGCCGACCGCTCTTACAGAGACCCGGGTTCGATTCCCCACACCCACATGGACGCCGAGAAACCGTCTGAAACTCCAAACCCAGAACTCCTGTTCCAGGGAACTCCAGTTCCAGGTGAATCGAGACCCCTTCTGACCTCCGCGCATTGCACGACACGGGTGCACCAAACTGCATTCAGACAGTACATTTCATTACCACATACGAAAAAAATAAAAATTAATTAAAAAAAAAAAAAAAAGACTGGACCAATAATGTCGAAGAAACCAAAACTGTTCAAGCAAAAAAATCATTTTTTTGAAAAAATAAACATAGGACTGGAAAATGCAGGAAATGTGGGATACCATGAAAAGATTAAATTGATGTATCATAGGACTAGAGAAAAAAGAAAAATCCCATGTTAATAGAATTGACCAGAACTTGAACATGAACATAGAAAAAAATTTCCATAAATTAAGGAAAGACATGCCAATATAGGTACCGGAAGCACATAGTAAAACAAATAAGAATTTACAAAAAAAAAAAAAAAAAAGAGAGAGAGTAAAAAAGGAAGAAGCCCATGCATTCCATCAGATCCAAAATCATATAGCTTAAGTCAACAGAGTGAAAAATCTTGAACCAATTCTGAAGGGAGATTTGATGTTTAAACTGAGTTCTGAGCGAAAACTTTGTGTGTGCTGACCTGTATAAATAACTCTCAAAGTATTAACAAGAATATATTGTAAAAGGCCAATCTAAACAAAATAAATAGGGGAATAGAATAAATAGAAAAAAAATAGGAAAAGAAGAGCAATAAGATCAAGGAGGAATTCACAAAGAAATACAGGAAAATAAAGGAGGAATATAGAAAAACACTACTTTAAGTATGACCTTAGGAAGATAAATCTGTTAGGATGAGTGAGAGATCAGTGAAGTATCATTGTATTTCCTAAGTCAATTCAACTTGCAGTATTACACTGGGAATCTTCTATTCACAACCAGAAAGAATTTTTTTCTTTAAAAATGAGTGTAATGATCATTAAGTTGATTTTATTATATTGAATTGAATCCAAATCCAATAAAAGAATTGCACAAACTATACAATAAAATTACTGCAGAGCAATGAAAGGAATTGTATGATTTCTGCTCTGTAATAAGAATTGCTTTTAAACATGAGAAAGGAAATGAATTAAATGTATACTAAAGGCCACTAAGGAACTTCCCTCACAGGAAAGGACAGCAGTAAGAAGTAGTCTATTTTAATTTTATATAAGTAGCAAGATTGATGTAGAAAATCTGCTTAAATAATATTTCCTGACACAGAATGCAATATAATTTTAGGCATTGATGTATCATTTCATTGCCTTGTATAATTAATGTTTATAGAAGGGATTATGGAAAATAATCTTGATTCTCCAGAAATTTGATTTTAGGAAGAGATATGATCATAAAAACATGTATTCACAAATTAAAATTAACCACTTGAAAAAGGATGCAGAAGAGTATGGATACCCACTTAGTAGACAAGTGATGTAGGCTCCCAGTTGAACTACACGACAGTCTTTGGAAAAGTTAAGGAAACCCTTTGAGCTCTCTCATCTCTATAACTGGGAAGACTACATTATTATAAGATAAAAGTCTGAAAGTTTAATGTATTTGCACAGATACTTATATTTCAAAAGTAAAATATTGTTGTTCCAAGGCAGAAAAACAATGAAAACTTGAGAAAACTATTCAAGAGTGTTTTAAGGAAAGAATAATATGAATATTCAGCAGGAAAGCTGAGGCAGCTAAAAGAACAAGACCAATAAAATTACCAGAAAACTGAGATTACAAGCACAAGTCATATAAAATGTAGACATAGAATACATGTATAAAAAATCACAGATTACCTATACATTTGGCAAGTTCAATGGGAATACATAAACGGTTTCTCTTACATAATGATCTCAATGTGTTACCTTAATCTAAATGTCCTGCTCAATTTTAAAACAAAATTTATAAAATATTAGCTAACTCTTTGGATTCTTTGAGAACTTTTAAGCCATTGTAAAGAAACTTATGAAATTATATTGCTTATCAATCAACACTGTATATCATTTTATATATATATATACATATATATGTATATACACTTATATATATGTAATATATATTAGTGTATATATATTATATATATTATGTTATATTATATATATATAATATAATATATAATATATATTAGACAGCCAGGATTTAAGATTAGGAAAATCTGTGTAATTTCAATGATAGAATTTAGCAGAAAAATACTTAAAGAATTTACCCATGTAATAACTGTTTATTGTATTTACCATTTATGGTATGGTCATTTATAATAACTGTCATGGGCTAAGTGAGGTAGATCAGAGTGTGAACATACTTGCTTGAGGACTCTAGTTCAATCCTCATAAGGCATGTTAAAAGCCATCTGATAGTGGACTTCTGTGATAGTAGGCCTCTGTAATCCCAGCACTTACATAAAGGAAGCACTGGAAGCAGGGGAAGGAGAATCACCTAGAGACTCACAGAACAGCCTGACTGTATTACAGATAGTGAGCAGAAACTTTTGACTCTGCCTCCAGAAAGTAGAAGTGAGAACCATCTCTTCATAAATTGTCCTCTTACCTCCACGTTCACACATGCACACAAAAAAATAGAAAATAAATCAAATATACATTTCTCAAAATATTTTCTAAAAATGGAGTTATCATTTCCTAAGACAGCTGATATAATTTAAATGTTTACAGATATTTATGTGTGTCGATTACTCTTTTAACCATAGGAAAATAATTCGTTAACTCTCAATTTCACGTGGAGTCTAAGCTCAATAAACACTTATTTTAAATGTTTTTCATTACTTTTCCCTTAATGCTCCAAATGCTTTCTTGTCTTTTGCAAATCCCAATAAACATTTGCTCAATGGACAGCTCAATTACATGAAGAAGGCTCAGCCTTTAATTTACATAAGTCTGATCCAGGATGAGCATTCCCAAGTTGTTGCCATTGTGGAATTAATGTGCAAATGATGGCCTGTGCTGGGTTTAACTTTGTGCTGCATTTGGGAAATCACCAGAACATAAAATTCTCTACACTAAATTTATATGCATCACACAAAATATTATCAATTTTTGGTACCGACTCAGAAATTATTTTTAGACCCAGAGGATTCACTCAATTTATATTTTTTAATACTTGAACAAGATGCCATCCACTGGACTTGAATCTTTCTCATGTTAGTTAATGTGAATTGAGAAAGAAGAGATGTATTGAGTAGTATAGGTCAAAGGAGAGAATGGAGCTGGATTAGAGAATAATAAGTGTGTGTGTGTTCAGTGTTCTACAATATCCTAGCCCCATTGAAGGTAACAACTTATGACCGTGGAGATTTTCTAAACAAAATGGTTTATTTTTATATTTTTGTTGAATTCTTTAGCTACACAGATTTTATTTTTCACCAATAACTTCTAACTTATATAACACATTATATCACAGTGTGATATATGTTTCTAGCTAGAATATTTGTGATCTGAATCTGAATGCATTTATTTTTTCTTATGTTTTTAGCAGACCAAAAAGCTGATAAGGGAGGCTGGAAAGATGATTCAATGGTGAAAAGCACTAGCTGCTCTTGCAGTGGACCCAGGTTAGACTCCCTGCACCCACATGGTAGCTAACAGCTGTCCATAACTCTAGTTCCAGGGGAATCCAATATCCTCTTCTGACTTCAGTGGGCATTTCATGACATGAGTGCACTTACACTCATCCTGCCAATACACTCCTAAGTATAATATCAAAATGATAATAAAATAATTTCAAAAAATGATAAATGTACAGTATGAAAACTTCCTCAGAAGCTGACTTCAAAGAAGTGTTTGGAAACAGGAAAATAGAAAAAAAAATATGAATATTTGGTAACTTTTTTTCACTTTAGAGGAGTACATAAAAGTACAAAGAAAAAGTTTATAATGTTTTTATTCTGCTTATAAGTATAGAAGTGTATCACATGTGTGCAGTGCTCACAGTGCTCAGAAGAGGTCACTGGATCCCATATTACCAGAGTTATGAATGTTATCTCTCCAGGACTACAATAATAATTTTAATTTTTAAATGGGTAAGAAATACATTAAATTCAAAGACCATTTTAAAATATTGTAATCTACTACATATGAGGCAGAGAGTGGCCAGGCCTTTTATTTGACCTTGAATCTAAGGATCAAGGATGAGTTGTCCCTGAAACATACAAGGCAGATGGCTTTGCACCATGCAGCAGTGAATATTTCCAGGAAAGAAACAGCATCTCAAAGGTCATGTGTCATGGGCGATGGTTTCTGAGTTAGTACAAATAAAGATATAGATTGTTCTATACTGAATTTACTATGAAGGAGGATAAGATGCTAAGAATATGAGCACATTGAGAAGGATCCATGGATGAAACTAAGGAAGTGGGTTTGTAGTTAGTGGCTTATGATGGATGGATTGTTTGGGGGAGCTCACATTCCGTGAAATGATATTCTGATTCTATAAAATCCTTTGGGGAAAATATAAATTAAACTCGCCAATAGATAGAGGATATATGGCATTCCACATGAAGGGGAAAGAAAGAAGAATTATTTAACCACTGGAAAAATTCATATAGAATTCATATAGACATTAATATAAATGAAAACATTGCCAATACTGAATCAAATTCATGCATTCTAATGCCACAAACATAAGCTTTCATGGTGTCCTCCAGGCTAAATATTTTTGCGCCTTAATTCAGAAGGCAGCATTAGTTTAAATGTGAAATTTAATTTACCTGACTTTGGTTAAATATTGAATCTTCAAGTATATAGAGATGCCAAGTAGTATAAACAAAGAAATATGATAATATTTTTAATGTTTTGATAAGAAATAAAAAGTATTTATAATGCCATTTTAGAGAAATAAAACTCTGTATTAAATCATTATTCCTTATGTTGCAAGAAGTGATCTGTAGGTTCCCTGAGTTGTATGTAATAAAAATAAAGCAATTGGAAAATAACCAACTTAATTTCTAGTTTGTAGACATGCAAAACCAACTAATTTACCAAAGAAAGTAATTTTCTTTCTTTTAAAGGGGAACAGCAATCAGTTACACAACTTTAAATGTCCTTTGGATCTTCAACAGAAGAGTCTGAAATATAATACATTACTTAGCATTCTTGTATTCAATTTAAAACTATTTTTATATCTTTGTATCAATTATATATTAGATATTAAATACAAAACAATTTTATAATTATATTAAATATATAAGTTGAAAATTAGTTATGATGTATATAATCCCATTTACAGTGGTGATGAAAATGTGATTGTATTTTCTAACACAATAACAGTATAAAATCAAAATAAAGGTTCTGGAGAGATGGCTCAGTGGTTAAGAGCATTGGATCCTCTTCAGAAGACCTGAGTTTGGTGTCCAACATGTAGAGGCAGCTAACAATCACTCCTAACTCCAGTTCCATAGACTCAAATGTCATCTTCTTGCCTGTTTGTATTCCAAGAAGCAGGTAATTTACATAAACATAAAATGAAAATAAGTAAATAAAAACATTCAAAAACCTGAAATCAAATCATCTAATATATGATCCCCTTCTAGAACTTACAAATGAAAGTACTGGACATTGAAGTTATGTTATGCTATGCATGGGCACTACCAAATATAATTCATGAACATGTTACCCTTAGAATTTAAGCCAATGCATGCCTTGTTTAACATTTTATATTTTACTTTAGACTGTACTTAACATTTGGATTATTAATGTGTATGTGTCCTTTTGTGCCTCACAGAGGTAAGAGGTTCATTCTGAGTCTCTCATCCAATTGTTCTCTAACTTATTTTATTTTGGTTTTTGAGATGGAGTCTTTCTAGTCCCAGCTGCCCTAGAACTGGCTATGTAGACCAGGCTTCCCTCTGTGTTACAGAGATCTGCTTGCTTCTACCTCCCAAGTGCTTAGATGAAAGGCATGCACCCCTGAACCTGGCTAGCTTAATTCTGAGAGTTCCTCACTGAACATGAAGTTATGGATTCTCTATCAAGCAGACCTCAGTGATCCTCTGTCTCGGTTTTTCTGTCCTAGATGGCAGGTGCCTAACAATCACTCCTAACTCCAGTTCCATAGACTCAAATGTCATCTTCTTGCCTGTTTGTATTGCAAGAAGCAGGTAATTTACATAAACATAAAATAAAAATAAATAAATAAATAAACACATTCAAAAACCTGAAATCAAATCATCTAATGTATGATCCCCTTCTAGAACTTACAAATGAAAGTACTGGACATTGAAGTTATGTTATGCTATGCATGGGCACTACCAAATATACAGATTGTTCTCATGGGTGTGGGATTCCAATCTCAGACCTACACATTGCCTGACAAGCACTATAGCAACTGAGTCATCTCATTAGTCCCAGTGTTGGTTTTTACAGACCTTAACACATGAACAAGTTTTAAATATTCATTTATATCAAAGCAAATATTGAGTGGCTTCCTAATTTCTCTACTTCTTATTATTGATAAATTATTGTAATGTTGAGAACTTTATATTTATTCATTCTCATTCTTGAGATAATATCATTTTCTTGAATCTGTAAATTTCTGAGTTTTTTTGTCCACTCTCACACTGGGGCAGTTCAAAGAGAAAGAAGTCTCTAGTCCTGAATGATTTCATTTGTATCTGCTAGAATTTTTGTACCTTTCTCCATAAAACACTTTTTTTTCTTGCTTCAAAGAAACACATATGGATAGGGTTTCAGTGCCCTTTCTTTTATTTTTATTTTTTTCTCTTCTTTTTTTAATTGATGCTTTGTGTATTTCATATATCATTTTCCAATTCAGTTCAGCCATATATCCCTTTCCCTTCCCCCCACCCCACCCCTACCCATCCCAGATCATGCATTCTGCCGTAACTTTTCTGCATCTTTCTCTGTTTTTTGTTTTGTTTTGTTTTCATTTTTTTAACAATAAGTGATAATTTGTGAGTACAAGCATCCTTCATATAAAACCAATTTGCAAGCAGTTGTGCCCAAACCCACACAGCTCATGGGTCCCACCATCCAGCAGGGGGGGCTTGTATGTTCAATCAAGTTGATCAAATGAGTGTCCAGTCTATAGTGTTGTAGTTTCACCATTCACCCCAATCGCAGCCCTTACATTCTACCTCGCCCCCTCTTCCGCAGATTGTTCCCTAGGCTTAGAAAAGGGGCACAGGTGGATGAGAAGCAAAACAGTCTACTTTCTCTGGAGCTGTTGTCTTGGTCTCTAGTCAATTCTGGCTGTTTTCTTTCATGGGCTGCCAGCTTGTCCAGGCATAACCTTTTGATCCTACTAATGAAGCACATGCAATTAGATATATAGGTATTTAAACAGTATAATATATAGCCTTTCGATCCTACTAATGAAGAAGTGCCCTTTCTTTTATATACCCATCTCTCTCACTTCTGGACTGCAAGCACCTCTTGGGCTCAGACTATGGCCTGCTTCTCTTCATAATATTCCCCGAGTCTTCAGTTAGTTTTATTTATTTTTATACTTCACAATTTCATCTTCTGGTTCTTAAAATATTTTATTTCAGTACATATGACTTACATTTATATATACATATATATAAATACACACACACACACATATATATATATATATATTTGTGTGAGCAAAGCCCTTTTGACTTCTGCTATGAATATGAATCTCTTTGTTTATCAGTTAAATTGTAACCTTAAAATTATAGGAAGGCAATGGTATTTGCTTTCTCTTGATTATTTTATCAATTCCCAAAATATGAGGGATCAATATTTCTTTTTACTGAATAACCAATTATACTCTGAAGCATATAATGGTTGTGTTCTTCTGTAAACAGGAACAGCTCATATTGTGACAGAATCCACCATTATATGAATCTTGATGGAATCCAAGACTGATAACTTATGGAAATGTGCTTCCTTATTTTTTTCTTTCTAGGGTAATATATAGGCCTATATAATTATTTTGCCATCACACTTATCAACAGTGAATTGCTATCATTAACTCTGTGGTGAAATTATTAATTATTCTAAAATATTTTAGAATCTGGTTAGTTTACCAGTTGTTCATAGCATTACTTATGGCTACCCACATGTCAGATAAGACCTCCACCTGCCATAATAGGATGCTGGCATTTTTCATGCCAGATTCTTGTTATTTCTTTTTTTTTTATTATTTTTTTTCTTGTTATTTCTAAAAGTGAATGGTTAGTAGGTTAGAGTTCTTTTGTCACACAGGACAAGACTTAATTTTAGAAATAGGCTGTAAAACCAAGGAGTCATGACTCTGAGTTGAGTTTATATAAATCTCTATTATTTGAAAACTAACATGATTCTCAAAATCAGTATATTGTCTGCATTCCTGCTTCCACATATTATTACTGTTAGCTCTTATTAAGAGATTAAATGTGATAAATATTTAAAATTAGAATGATATGAATATACAGATATTTATCTACAACTCAAATATACAAAGCACTTTCCTAACAATTACTCTATGAAAAAATTATTACTACTTCCATTTTATTCCATTTCTTAAAGCTGAGACCCAGAGCTTTGAGAAAGTAACCTAAACCCTCAGAATAAGCTATGGAACACTCATTTGATAACAGTTCTTTCTGGCATAAGCCCTCACACTTACAGACAACAAATTCTGCTAATTTTTGCAGCTTCACAAGTCAGTACCCCGGTATTAAACACAACTATCTAAAGAAGTATCAGAATTAAATTCTTAAAAGTTAGCATATATAATATTTGAAAACACCTGAGGAAGTTTTATTTTTTTCCCTCAAAGTAATTATTGAAACAGTCTTAGACTCAGGCTTATTGAGTATGAATTGACTGCTTATTATATCTCTAAGGGTATTTTCTTCCTAAAATTCCTGCCACTGTGAGAACAAGCAGGCTCACAAAATGCTGACATTAAACAGTGTCAGGCAATTTTCAAAGAGCACTCCTTAAATATTCTAGGGTAACATTTTTTTTCTATCAGTTAAAGTGCAGAAGTTATTTTCATAGTGTTTGGCTAGAAGACATGTGCCTTACTTATTAGTACAGGTTGGGGCAAACCAAATATAATCTTATAAAATTTTGGAAAAGATAAATTGTACTTGTTACAGTTTGAACTATTAACGTCAAAGTTATTGTTTCTGATTTTTCTTTTCTTTTGTCACGTGCTCGTTATTTAAAGTGTTATGATAGCTGGGTGTGGTGGCAGAAGCCTTTAATCCCAGCACTCGGAAAGCAACAGCAGGAAGATCTCTGTGAAGTCAAGGCCAACATGGTCTACATAGTAAGTTTCAGGGCAGCTGGGGCTTCAGGGAGACCACAACTCAAAAAGAAAAATAACGTGTTATTATACTTAATATATTACTGTGCTATTCAGCACAACGTAAATAATAAATATTACCAATGGGATTTTTCTCAGTGAATCACTGAAAATACACACTATACATTGTTTTAATTTAACAATAATCTAGATGTAATACATGTTCAGTTACAATATTTTTGGCAGCCGGGTGTGGTGGCACACACCCTTTAATCCTAGCACTTGGGAGGCAGAGGCAGGCAGATCTTTGTGAGTTCAAGGCCAGCCTGGTCTCAGAGCGAGTTCCAGGACAGCTGGGGCTACAGGGAGACCCTGTCTCAAAAAGACCCCCCCCAAAATATGTATATATATATTTTTTTGCATTTTCATTTTGTTCTTTTGTTTGGCTCCTCCTGTGTTATATGGCCATCTTTTAGGATGTTAGCACATTAGCAGGGGAAAATTATCAGTCACATGTTCAGGAGAGTGAAGAAGCAAGGCTCACAATGTACAGTGTATCTCAGTTGGGATTTTAAGGTCAGGTATGTTGAAAATATTTCTTTTGAAACATTGTATTTCTTTTTATCTTGTGTGTAATAGTGTTTTGCTGGCATGGATGTAAGTGCGCCACATGTAGGTGATACCTGCCTGTGGAAAGAACAAGAGGACATTAGAGCCCATTGAACTGGATTACAGACAGTTGTTAGCTGCCATGTGGGTACCAGGAGTCAAAGCCAGATTCTCTGTAAGTCCAGTGAGGTCTCTTAACCACTGAGCTACCTCTCCAGCCTCCATGACATATATTTCTAATTATGTCTCTCTTTTTCTTTCTCATTCTCTATTTCATCCTCCCCCCCCTTCTGTCTCTGTGTCTCTTGGTCTCTTTCTTGTTTGTTTCTTTCTAAAGAGTCTTGTGACATAGCTAAGGTCAACCCCAAACTTGTGGTCCTCCTACATCTCCTGATTAAATCTTGGCATTTCAGACATGTGGCACAATGTCTATCTAAGCTGGGATGTGTTCAACATACGAGGAACATCTGCATATATTCCATCCACTGAAAATGAATTTTCAGTTTTATAATTAGCAACATGCTGGAAAAAATATAGCTATGCCATAACAGAACAGAATGAAACAAAAGAGAAGAGTTTATTTAAGACAAAGATGTTCCCAAGCTCTTCCTGTAACATGTATGGTATATAGTTTCAACTCTAATCACTTTTGTGTGTGATTCAACCCTACTTGACATGAACATGAAGTGCCATTAATCCTACAAGGATAATGACATGTCATGAAATAGTGCTGTACAGTTCCTAAGAAATTAAATGAAGAAATAAAAGAAGGAAGGAAAGAAAGGAGAGACGAAAGGAAGGTAAACACAGGGGAAGCATAAAGGAAGGAGAGTAGAAAGGGAAAAGAGGGAGGAGTGCTTCTCTGCAAGACAGGTTTGAGGCCTGTAGCTTCCTTATACAATTCTGTCTGCTATGGTTTTATGTTTATTGTGTATGTTTTACAAACATGTAATGAATAGTTGGATAAGAAGTAGTAGACTTAATTTCTGTATTTGCCTTTTCTCTACCTCAATTTACTCTCAAACTCCACTACAGAAATTCAGGTTTTAAAAATGTACAATTGTTACAACGTAGAATCTTTTGGAAAATGTAATAATCTGGCATCTGGTAAAGAAACAGAACATATTTAAAAGTTACTTTTCATGTTTCAAAAGCTAATAGAAAGAGTTAAAAGTATTTGAAAATCAGGTAGTACAAAGCTATTTTAAACATAATATCTTAGTTAGGACTTGCTCACATAAATCCTCAAAGGCAGCATGGGATAAACACCAACTGACATACAAAGGCAGAAAGACCATAATTACCCAACTTTTCATCAGTAACCATACAATCAAGAAAAGCATGGAATGAGATATTTCGAGCTCTGAAAGTAAATAACTAAGAACTAACAATGCTACTCCAACAAAGTTATCTTTCAGAATTAGTGGAGTGATTATAGTATTTCACAACAAACATGCAAATTAAGGCAATTCATGACAATTTCCTAAAAGGAATTATGTACAGAGAAGAAGAAAGTTAGCCTCTTTCATGAAAAATTTACACTCCATGAAAGGAACAGATAAGCAAACTTCTCTAGAAAAGAAACTACCATGTCTAATACAGGAAACCAGCCAACTCCCCAAACTGGTATGAGAGAAGGGAAATAAATACAAATAAACAAGCACAGCAGATCATCATTCAACAAATGTATAGGAAATAATAAACCCTTTTCTATATTAATTCTAGTCAGTGTTCTAAACTCATCACTAATAGGCTTGATTAAGAAAATATATAGGATGAGTGAAGAGGCTTAGAGGGTAAGGACACTTTCTTAAACACTTGACTTTGACCCACAGAAACCACATAGTGAAAGGAAAGAAACAGCTCCTGAGAGCTGACCTCTGACCTCCATAATTACCCTACTACATGTATATGAATACACATACACACACACACACACACACACACACACACACACACACACGAAAGGGAGATACACATATAAATGTAAAAAAAAATAAATAAATGTCTTTTTAAAACAGATAAAGAAGAACCAACTATATCTTGTCTCCACCAAACCCAATTACCCAGCAAATATACCCCAAACTCAGTATCAAGTGGTGAAAAATAAACTACCAAGAAAGTCGAAAGCATAAACAAATAAAATAGTTACTCTTAAATATGATAGAGTAGATTTCAAACAAAATTAATTAGAAGAGATAAAGAGGGACAAACATTATTTAAAGGGACAACTTATTAAGAAGATATAACAATTGTGTCCATTGATATACTGCATATTGGAGCCCACATTTTCTTTCTTTTATTTTTTCTAGTAATGTTAGCTGAATAGTTGGTCTTAATGATTACCACTACTGTTACTGTCACTGCTGTGTACCATCATAAGCTAAGAATAGTGCCAAGAAGATAAAAAATTATCTTACTCAGACAACTTCAAGACTATAATTAACAACACAAGTCTAAAAATATTAAACAGCTTCCCGAAAGCAGTCAGATCTTAGCTTTCAACTTCTTTTTAACTCTTCTTAACGTTCATTAATAGCATACAATTTTAATGTGTCTGATAAATATTAAAGGGAATTAACAACCATGTGATTTTTAATCTATTTAGGCCTGCATGCTGAAACACATTATTAAAGGGGACATGAGTGGGGTTTTTTGTTTTGTTTTGTTTTTTTAATGCTGATCCCTAGTTAGAGTCACAGGATGTGGAAAGCATACAGTGAGACAGCTTGTTAGAGAGTTCAAGCCTTGACTACGAGGATTGGGAGTCTATAGCATTAAATATCTGATTGCTACAATTTGAATATGAAATAACTCCTACAAGTTCATGTGTTAAAGGATTGGTGGCAAGCTGGTAGCACTAACAGGAAATGCTAGGAACTTTAGGAGGTAGGGTCTGGTCAGAAGTATATCATGAAAGTATGCCTTTGAAAGTCCATCCTTTCTGGTCCTGTCCTCTATCCCCTGCTTCCTGGCATCATGAAAGTAAGTCCCTCTGCTCTGCCTTGTGTTCCTGTCCATGATGATGCTGGAGCCCACATTTTCATAAAACAAACTGACACAGTAATGGTGCTGGATTTAAATTCCCCACTTTCAAAATTAGATAGGATTTCCAAGATAAAAATAAAAAAAGAAACTTTGGAACTAAAATGAAGTACGGATCAACTGAACTTAACAGATATACCCAGAAAATTCCATCCCACAGATAGAGAATACACATTTTTCTCACCTGAAAATGGAACCTTCTCCAACATGTTTTCTATCATAGACACAAATCATATCTCAATAAATACAAACAATCCAAATAATTCTTTATGTCCTATTAGACCACTGTGAAATAATGGCAGAAAATACCAGGCAAAACTACAGAAACTCCAAAAATATTGGAGGCAAGCAAAACCTTTATAATGAATTTGGTATCATGCAAAAATCAGAAGGAAATTGAAGTTTCTAGAGTTAAACAATTTCTTTTCACAATTCAGTGTTGTTGAAGGAGTCAGCCATATTTAGTTGATGTTAAACTCCACAGTGTAAGAAGATTTGAAATATAGACAAGTAGCTGTGATTAAGCAATAGTCACTTGCAATTACCTGCAAGAATAAATATATGTTGTTTTTAGCAATATTCTTGCTACAACATGAAATAATCCCTGGTGTTGGTTTCTTCACAAATGCAGAAAATATTGTTTTGTTATTTTGTACAGTAAATATATCATTGAGTTAAAAATGGCAAAGAATGTGGTAAGTTATTCTTAGAACAAGACTTGTTTATTTCTTCTTTTCCACCTTCCATTGTTGGAGATATGATTCTTCACTCCATAAAACTTCTACCTACAAATGAAGGTTGGTACACTATCTTCCTTTTGCTCTCAAATCATTTCTAAGTAGTGAGGTAACAGGCTTCTAACAGCAACTCAATCCGTCCTTGAAGATAATATCTTCTACTTAGCTTGCTTAAAAAATCATTATGGAGCACTTTGGAATAATTCCAAAGTTTTATATACAAGGAGAAAGAACAGGTGCACGGCGAATGAGAATAATTCATTATGCACATTATTCATTATTGGAGTTTTTATAGGGTGAGTGTAATTCACAAGAACCACCAAAGTAAGCCTTCTGTCACACTGGGGGGCTGACTTGTGAATGTTTAATTGAGAGAAAGAAATAGGACAAGTTGGGCAGACAACAGGCTAGAGCAGAACATCTATGATATGATTGGCCTGTGATTTTACAATGTGACATTAGATATTGCCCAGCATATCAGTTAAGGTACTTGGCAGTAAAACAAAAGATTCATAGATATATGGTGAATTAAAACACAAAAGCTAAAATGAAAAGTCAACATCCTAGTTTTGATAAAATAATAGTAGCTTTTTTCTTTAGATGAGTATTTGTATAAAATTTTAATTATTACATATATGTTTAAAGTTGTTTATTGAAAAATAAAACAAGTTTTTTGTTCAATGCATGAGAAGCAAAATAAAATAATTTGGATATGTATCTTAATTTTGCATTTGTCATATGACATAACCCAAAACTAAACCTTCATTCCACTATATGGTCTCCACCATAATGCATGGCTCAAAGTAACCAATTTTAGACTTTTTAAACCATAAGGCTAAAATAGACCTTTCCATTTAGTTTGATTATTTCTGGCTTTTTCACAATACTGCAAAGCACATTATCATAGCCAATAATATGTACATGATGGAAACAGAAAGAACCCAATGAACATGAGTTGGAGAAAGTACTGAGGCTGAGGACTTTTGCAAGTAGGAAACATTAAAATGTTAATGTTTCAAAATGTTCCATGAACCAACAGAAAATATTTTACAATGATATCTTGCCTAGAAGAAAAATATTAGTTGGGAAGAAATGCAAATCAAGTGAGTTTAACAATAACATTGTCACCAGCTATAACTCTGATAGAAGTTTCTTATTTGGAATATACAAAGTACTCCAAAAGCTAAAGACCATAAAACAAACAACCCAATTAAAAATTGGGGCAAAGAAATTTAGAGAGAGCTCTCTAAAAATTAAATACATTTTTTCTTAGAACTTTTAAAATGTTCAATACCTTTAATCATTAGGGAAATGAAAATTAAAACAACTTTGGATTTCATATTATATCCCGTTCAGAATGGTAAAGATTCAAAAAGTAAACAACAAATGATGGCAATGAAATGGAGAAAGGGGAACTCTTAAACAGTGCTGGTGGGTGTGCCAACTGGCATAGCCACTATGAAAATCAGTTTAGAGATACTTCACAAAGCTTAAAATTGTTTTAACATCCGATGTATCCATACCACTCCTGGCCATACACCCAAGAGACTCTTTTCTGGTCGAGGTACTTATTTACTCTGTTATGCTTCTGTTAACTTCTCTCTTGGGTTGCTTGAGGACAGTTGCCCCTTTCCTCTGTTCTTTGAATTACTTCGAGTATTTTCTGAAGTGTTGTTGTTTTTTTTTGTTGTTGTTGTTGTTTTGTTTTTTTGACATGTGTTCATTCATTTTGTTTATGTCATGAAAGATTTTTCTTTCTCCTTCAACTATGACATTTTTTCTGGGTATAGTAATCTGGGTTGGCATCTAAATTCATTTAGCACTGGGAATACTTTGGTCCATGTTCTTCTGGCTTTCATAGTTTGCACTGATATGATGCATCTCCCCTTATATGTAACTTGTTTTTCTTTTGTGACTTTCAGTATTTTGTCCTTGTTTTGAGCATCTAGTGTTTTAACTATGATATGGTGTGGGGAATTTCTTTTCTAGTCTTGTCTGTTTGCTGTTTTATGTGCTTCTTGTATTTGTATGGGTTTGTCTTTTTTCAGCTTGAGGAAATTTTCTTCTACTATTCTGTTGAAGATCTGTTCAATACCATTCTCTTGGGATTCTTTTCCTTCCTCTATCCTTATGATGTGGAAGTTTGGTCTTTTCTTTTCTTTTTTTTTTTTTTAATTTTATTTATTTTTGTATGTGTATGAGTGTACTGTCTGCATGTAGGTTTGTGCACCCGTGTCGTGCAATGCCGCGGAGGTCAGAAGAGGGTGTTGGATTCCCCTGGAACTGGAGTTCTCCTGGAGTTGGAGTTTCAGACGGTTCTCAGCCGCCATGTGGGTGCTGGGGATCGAACCCGGGTCCTCTGTAAGAGCGGTCAGCGCTCTCAACCGCTAGGCCATCTCTCCAGCCCAGAAGTTTGGTCTTTTCATAGCGTCCCACATTTCCTGGTTGTTCCACTCTTGGGTTTTTTTTTTTATATTTTTCATGTTCTTTACTTGACGTTTCTAGCTGCACTGTGTTATCCTGTAGGTCTGATATTCTTTTTTCTGCTTCATCCATTCTGCTTCTGCGGCTTTTTCCTATTCTTTCCTGCTGGTTGGATGAATGTTCAATTTCCTTTCTCATTTCATCCTGTGATTTCTTCAGTATTTCCACTTTCTTTGAGCTTTTCATTCTCTTCTTGTAGCTTCTCCCTTCACTGCTCAGTTTCTTTTATCCTTTCAGCCTAAGATCTTTCAGTGTTTCCACTTCCTTCCAGAGTTTTTCATTCTTTTCTTCTAGTTCTTTTTGGAGTTTGTATTTCTCTTCCCAGTTCTTTTTGGAGTTTGTCAATCTCTCCCTTTAGTTCTTTCTGGAGTTTATCATTCTTCTAGTTCCTTCATGAGTTTTTCATTCTCTCCTTTTATTTCTCTGATTTGTTCTTTATATTCATTGAATATCTCTACAATTGTTCTTCTAAGATCAGTGTATTGGTTTCCTTCTAGGGAGATCTTGTTATTGGAATATTCTACAGTACTGGTTGAGTTCAGTGGGGATTTATTTTGAGCTTTTCCCATATTGTTTTTCTGTTGTGTTTTTGGCATGTGGATTTTTTCTCCTTTGTTTGTTTGTCTCCTGTTGCTAATCTCAAATGTTAATATGGATGACTGGTTGGTCACTCAGTTTGCTTCCTGCTGGTTTTTTCCTCAGCTTTTACTTTGCAGCCTAGAATCACTGACATTGCTGGATCGTCCCAGCCACAGCAAACCACAGCACCAGCACCTTATCCTTTCCAGCACAATACCAGTAGCTTGAGGTGGGGATTACTCCTTTGGCCCCCTCCTCAGACACCACCTGGTTGCTGAGTGTGTGAACCACTCACTGTCTGTCCTCTATCTATGAACACAGTTCTTCTCTATGGCTCTAGAGGTGGGCAGCAGATGCCCTCGTGGGTGGCCAGCACGGCTGGGTGCCCAACACCCACCTGTCTGTCATGGTTAAGTAATCTTAAACACTAGATAAGGCAGCTGTATTTGGAAATTTTAAATAAGCATTAAGAAAATAAATTGGTTAAATTTGTCATATACATTTTCTTTTTTTTATAAAGAATTTTTTATTTTTTTGTATTTTATTTTATTTATTTATGTGTATGAATGTACTGTCTGCTTGTAGGTTTGTGCACCTGTGTTGTGCAATGCCGCGGAGGTCAGAAGAAGGTCTCAGATCCCCTGGAACTGGAGTTCTCCTGGAATTGGAGTTACAGAAGGCTCTCAGCCACCATGTGGGTGCTGGGGATCCAACCCGGGTCCTCTGCAAGAGGGGTCAGCGCTCTTAACCGCTAGGCCATCTCTCCAGCCCCTATCATATACATTTTCATAAAGATGTTCTGCATATAATAAAAAAATTCATTTTTCAATTAATTAGGCTTATACAAATGGAAGACACTTCCTTTTATCCTATAATAGAATAAAATACTGAAGTCTAGAAGAAAGCACAGATTCTATAGTGAAATAGTCCAGAAAAATTTTTCTGGTGAATGAAATTTATTATGCTAGGGAGAAATTCAATGAAAACATTAGTGCTCTTCACACTGAAAATGTTATCTATAGAATACATGTGTTCAAAGCATTCTGGCAATGCTTCCACAACACTCTGTTCAACTTTTGCATACACCAAGAAGAACTCAAGGTAAGTTTTGATGAAAAATTTATAGATGCATGAACAATTTTAGTTTGTATTTGAAATATCACAAGGACCCCTTTGGAAAGAATGAGGTGAAGGGGGAGGCTTAAGCCTCTGGAAGCTAGAACTAAGAGGATTAATACCAATTAGAAACAGAAGTGTCACTGTAACAATAAAGGTTCCTTAAGAGGAAATTCCTAGTTAAGACAATAAAATATCTGGCCTGGGTAGAAACCTAATATTCCAGTTAGATTCCATTCACTCACCTGGCCATGGAACCACTCCTGGAAGGAAGGTTCACATTAACCCCTTCTAAAGAGATAAGGACAATAGCTGGCTCTTTAATGAGATACTGAACTCCCCCCAACCCCAGTGTCCTCACCCCTCACCTCTAATGTAGTGGAGACCCAGGCAGCAAGGATGTAGCTTCATAAATCACTTGTTTTTCTCAGTTCTTCAAAAAAAAAAAACAAAACAAAACAAACAAACAAACAAACAAACAAAAAAAAACGTAACCTCTCCTGTTCTTCTATCTCTATCCTAATCATGCTTTCCTGAACACTCTGAGCTTCTGAGTTTCTCCAATATTTTGGATTTATTGTTCTGGTCCCTGCCATGTGGCTTCTGGTTCACCATGCATCTGAGTGCCATGCAAGGTTATAATGGCAAGGCTTATTTTCCCAGTTTTCTTTTTCTTTCTTTCTTTCTTTTTTACTTTCTTGCTTTCTTTCTCTTTCTTTCTTTCTATGTTTCTCTCTTTCTTTCTTTCTTTGTTTCTCTCTCTCTCTCTTTCTTTATTTCTTTCTTTCTTTCTTTCTTTCTATTTCTTTTTTTATTGAGCATTTGGAAAACTCATACAATGATTCCCAATCAAACCCAGTACTCCCATGCTCCAACCTCCCAGCAGAACTTGAAAGACCCCCAGAAACTGGAGTGACTCTCACTCAAATCTCGGGATAGAAGGACTCCCAAAAAATCAGCCAAGACCATTCTCGCTGCAATTACATGAGGTTTATTCGGGAAAAACCAGTGCACTGGGGTCGGATTCGTAACCCAAGCAGGGGCAGAGGAAAAAAAAAAAATAGTAAAAAATCATCTAGGCACGCAGGCCAGAGACACACAGGCTGGCGTGACTCAGTTAAGCACAAGGTATGAGGAAGCAGGGAGGGAAAGCTTATCTTAACACACAGGTAAGCATGACTCAGTTGAACACCACAAGGTATGAGGAAGCGGGGAGGGAAACCTTATAGCGTACGTGAATTGGAGGCCTTATGGGATGGCGGTACCATGGTTCCTAAAGACAGATTTTAAGGGTGCATAAAACCTTGGAGCAGGGGTCCTTCAAACTCATGATAGGCCCTATCCATTCAAACTCCCAAACCCAGACATCCCTGTGTGCAAATAGATACCCTGGAGTCTAATCATCATATCTAGAAATCCTAAGTAGGATACTCAACAGTATGAAGTCCCTTATAGTTTTCAGTTGAGGATCAGTCCCCCACCCATTTCTCTTGCTCTGCTTTGAGACCTTGTCCTAGTTGGCATAGGTCTCGGGTCTGATGCCTACATTACCACAGGTTTACATGTGAAATCTCATAGTCAATTATAGGTCACTGTTTATGAACCAGACCTGGGCTCTTAGAATCTTTCTATGCCCTCTTCACCCATGATTCTGGAACCATGGGAAGGTGGAGTTTAATATAGGGGATCAATCCAGGGATACACGTTCTGGGGGTCTCCCATTCTTTGGAGGTTGACTAGCCGTGGCCTTTTGTTTGTATCACACTCAATTGTGTATGGAAGCATTACTAGTGAGAATTGAGGAGAGTGCTCATTTTCTCTCTGCCCCTCATTCTGCATGTAGAGGTTTGATTATATATGTGTCTCTTAGGAATGGGGATATTTCTGATGTATGTGTTCTGTCTGACCAATGGTCAGATTCTGAAGTGGCCTCCATCTTTTGCATACAGTAACTTTTTTGATGAGTGTCATAAGATACGCTTGTCAGTAAATATAAGATTCTATAGTTAGTGTATGGTAAGAAATTTCATTTGTCTGGAGATCTGACCCTGATAGGCTCTTCTGTGGGCTCTGTATCTGCTCTAGCCTGGTGTGTTTGGCTGGGTATATAGTGGCTCTCATGGGTTCATTCCCATTGAGAGTGTTCCAAGTTGAATGCGACAGCTGATGGCCATCCCCCAGACAACAGTACCTCTACTGCACCAAGAGTGATAGTTTTCTGAGCAGCTCATCATGGTGGTTAGATTATGGCACTTGGTTGTACAATTGGTTGATTTCTCTCAAGGCAGTCTGCACATTGTTTAGCATTATGAATACTTGAGATAGATATGTAGCAGGTAAGTTCCTGTTTGATTAATCTAACTCCTATCTGTGAAACATGTCCTTCCCTAAACTGTAGGGTCTTATTTTCTATTTCTGTGAGCTTTGGAGATAGTCTACGTTGTTTTGAGAGCCACTTGGATCAGTCTCACCAACCATTCAAAAAGAAGTATCCTATGTCTCGCACTGTGCTCCCTGCCATACAGCTACAGGCTTTACAGCCTGTGCACTAATGTTCAGACAGTGATATGAGTTTTTCATGAGGTGTCAGGGTCATGTGGTGTCACTCTGCCACATGTACAAGTGGATACTTGAACCCTATCCACTGGATTACAGGGAAAAGGGAAAATGCAAGACAGATGCCTGCAGCTGTCCTAAACCGTGGGGCCAAAGGCTGATAACCTTTTCACTGCCCACTTGTCTAATCTAACATCTACACCAGGCAATGCCCTATTGGCACTCCCAGATCCTCCAGACTGACATCTGCTTGTCCCTCTACAGTCTAATGCCAGACTGCTGCCTGATTGGTGCTCTAAAGTCTAATTCTCTCCTGGGCACTCACCACAGAGCACAGCTGGTGATCTGATGGGTCTTCTTCCAGCACCACACCACCTTCCCAAGTTGGTGTCCTGCTTGACCACAGTCCAACTAACTGGTCCACACCAGCTGCCTAGATTGGTGACCTGATCAATCACCGTCCAACCCACTGGTCACTACTACACAAGCCTCAAGGGATAAGATTATATATGCAAATAACGGCCAATAGTCCTTGTCTGATGGTATGAAGGACTCATTTATTAATCCACAGCATTCTGTTTTTATACCCAGGGTGACATCATATCTCAGGGCCTGGTTTCAGCCCATGCCTCAAGTTCCATAACCTCAGAGTACTTGTCAATGCCTGTGATCCCAAGGTGTCACAGTCTTGCTAATGCACATGCAAATCCTGCCTTAGGCCAAGTTTTGGTGTGAACAGACAAGCAGGTAATTTAGCACAGAAGAAGCCGCAGGTGGCCTCCTTTTCCCCTACAACATTACACTCTAGGTTTCCTCTCCTCTCCCATTCCAACAATCTCTATTCTTTTTCCTTTCCTTATCACCCCTCTCTTCCCTCTCCAGGCCCAACACCCCCATGTTCCCCACACTCCCCATTTCCTAACTGCTTCCACCTCCCATAATATCTTCCATTTATCTTTCTCTCCTCTCTTCACAACCCAACACCTCCACACTTCCAACATCCCCTCTAGTAACATGTGTTTCTTACTGTCTACCTGTTTCAGGATTTTTATTGTCCTTTACCTCTATGTATCCTTTCCAAGTTCTTGGATCCTGGTGTTATATCAAGATATATATTCACATAAAGGGATTGGTGCTACAATACACAAATGAGGAAGAACATATATCACCCGGTTTTCTTTGTGTTATTTCATTCAAAATAACATTCTCTATTTCTACCCATTTATGTGTAACTTTCATAATTTCAACTTTTCTTCCTGCAGAGTAAATGTATCACATTTTCATTATCCATTCAAGGTGTGGGACATTTAGGTTGTTTCTATTTCTTCATCATTTATGAAGGAAGCAGCAACAAATGTAAACGTACAGGTATCTGTACTGTATGATGAGTCTTTGGGGGATATGCCAAGGAGTAGGATAACTGGGTCATATGGTAGGTTCATTTTTTTTTTTTCTCTTTTCAAGACAGGGTCTCCCTGTAGCCCCAGCTGTCCTGGAATTTTCTCTACAGACCAGGCTGGCCTTGAACTCACAAGATCCCCTTGCCTCTGCCTCCCAAGTACTAGAATTAAAAGCATGCACCACCGTGCCCAGCATGGTAGGTTCATTTTTAAATTTTGGAGAGTTCCCCGCACTGTCTTCCATAGTTGCTGCACTAGTCTACATTCCCACCAACAATGAGTGGTTGTTCTCCTTTCTCCACACCCTCGCCAGGATAATTATGATCTTTGTTTAATGATCTTAGCCGGTCTGAATGGGGTAAGATGGAATATTAAAGTGGTTTTATCTACATTTCTCAAATAACTAACAATGTTGAACATCTCACCTCAAAGGGATTAAGAGATAGCTTATTCTGGATATAAATATGAGTGACCATGGCCCAGGAACAGATTCAGGTAACCTCCAATTCCATGTTCCAGCATGGTAACAGTTGCACTGTGCTTTTATAGTAAGAGAACAGAAAAAAAAGTCATAAATTGAAGCACATTTCAAAACTATTGGTGGTTATACTCTGTAATCAGGTTTGTTATAGGGCTTAGATGGTATCAGATGACATTCTTGGCCATTTGATTGATGGGGAACTGATTCTTTTGTTAAATTAATAGATTTGTCTGGCCCAAGACTGTTAAGGCTGAAACAGAGGTAAGTAAGAGGTGGCTGTTTATAGCTAAACAGGGCTTTAAGTAAATGGTACATAGGCTCTGGAATCACAATATTCCAAACTCTCCACTGTCACTGAAGCTCTAATCAGATGGTCAGCCGTACAGGAAGTTCAGTCCAAGATGCAGGATTTTCTGGGAACTTCTCCTCTACACCTACATGCATTTAATGCATACACTTATAAGCATTCATGACAACTTTGCTTCTAGATTCATTTCTGTTAGTTTTCAAGAACACAGTGCTAATTTCTATGAAAATAACAAAAACGACATTAGCAAATTTATTTACACTAATAAACGCTTTTTAATTATTTGTTGAAAACGATGGCTCCGTTTAAGTCCTTAATCCCCTTGGACTCAACTGTTACCTGGGCTGTGGAAGACCTTTCAAAGACTCTACTGCTAAAAAAATATCATTTACAAACTGTTGAAATGTGAGTGCTAGTTGATCCTAATAGTAGAACTCTAGCTTCAGGCCAGTCATTTTGTATTACTACTCCAGTAGTTTGGACTTCTGAGCTTTGTTTATAATGCACATTTGTAAAAGAAATTAGCCTTGGCCATTAAGAGAAACCAAGCAATTTAAAAGCGTTTATTTCTCGGGATGTTTTGTATTTTATTTTACATTAGCTTCAAGTTTTAACTTGCATGAACTGTTCATAAAATATTGGCTCCTGGGACACAGACAAGTACGGCTCAGAGCTGTACTTGCCATAGCAAACCCTCTGCCATTCTAGACTCCCGCTGTTATATCAAAGACTGAACATCCAAGATAAATACCCTTGTGCTTTTATGCATTAAATTTTATTCTCTTATCTCTAACTTTTCTCCTGGGAGCCTTTTTTGTCTGTGTGGGCAAAAGGGAAAGATCGCATAGCTTTCAAAGGACCAACATCTTTCATCTTTCTGAATCATCTTTGTCACAAGAACAGAAATTTATGTAATAATGAGAACTCCTTCCAGGAAGCATGATTCCAAACTGTTAAGTGTGTCTTTAAAAGTGTAGAGATTCCCAACTTTACACCCAAGTGATAAAATATCTTTCCTCTTCATCACATTTGTTTCATTTTTACAGACAAGCCCTCTCTCTGTAGAACAGGTTGGCTCCAAATTGATAGAGATCTGCCTGCTTCTGCCACCACACCTGGCTTCAACAGACTTTATATATGTTGAAATAATTAGGCATGACCAAAGCCTGCTTCCCTCTAAAGACTTGTAACTGTAAGGTTATGGCGCGCTCCCCCCGGGAATGAAAGGCCACGAGGTCTAAGTTCTTCGGAGCAAAGTTTAATTCAGGGTAGCCGGGGCTAGGCTCAGGGGAGAGGTAGAGCCAAGCACAGAATGGCATCCGGCTTGGGAATTTAAGGAAGAAGGTGGGAGTGATATTCAGTGAGAGTGGGGTGGGTTGGAATCTGGAATCTGGCTTCAGAAGAGCGAGGGGCGAGGCGGAAGATTCCTGAGTAATCAGTGGTGGCCTGCTTTAGCATAAACAAAGGCTATGCCTAGTAGAGCAGGTTTTTGGACCTCCGGTCTTAGGTGTCTCTGCATTTCAATGCCTCTGGGACTCACACCCTGACAGTAACCAGATATATTTTTCGATAACAAGACAAAATCAAATGAATTTGTTCAGTTGTCTTTACTGTAATACAGGTATGTATTTTAAAATCCAAGTATTAGACATTCCATTTCAATTATTAATTTATTATATTTTATATGTATGAGTGTACTGTCTGCATGTAGGTTGGTGCACCTGTGTCGTGCAATGCCTTGGAGGTCAGAAGAGGGCTTCGGATTCCCCTGGAACTGGAATTAAAGACAGTTCTTAGCTGTCATGTGGGTGCCGGGAATCAAACCCCGGTCCTCTGCAAGAGCGGTCGGTGCTCTTAACCACTGAGCCATCTCTCCAGCCCCAAGATATTCCATTTCTTTTAGTGAGCTTGTCCATTTTCTATGTGGCTAAATAAATAAAATCTAATTTAAAATTTTTACAGTAACTTAGAGAAATTAATTCACTTCGTGGCATAGGAGCATTGACTGAAAATTACAACTCTCATTTCAAAGTGATTAAGAGAGTTTATTCTGAAGCCAACTGTGAGTGACATGGCCTGGGAACACAAATTCAAATTATTCTCAATTCCATGATCCAGCCTGGTAATAGTTGCATTACAGTTTTATAGTAACAGAACACAGAAAAGTCACTTTTCTAATAAATTGGTTGATACAGTCAGTAGGCAGGTCATAGCCAAGAGGGGTAGTTTCTACTATAGGTCTCAGAGGCTATCTAATGACATTCTTAATCTTTTGATTGGAGGGAACTGGTAGTCTCCTAGATTAATACAGTTTATTATCACAAGAATTTTAATCCAGAAAGAGAGTTAAGCAAGGTGTGGCTATTTATGGAGTTAAAGATGTCCCCAGATCATTTGTGAATAGGCTCTGGGTCTGCAACATTCCAAGCTCTCCACTGTCTTTGAAGTCCTAATCACTCTGTCAGCTTTACTGGAAATTCAGTCCAAAATGCAGGACATCCTGGGAACATTTTCATTCACAGGAGAAATGCCAGACAAACAATTGCTGAAGGTGCTATGAATCAAGTAAGCAATAAATCTACTATGTGGTGAAACCCTATTAAATAGCAATGGCTATGAATTAACACATTTCACCTATTATTACCTGAGATTACATTCTTAGAAATGTTATTTCTGTGTTTAACTTGTGGTATTTTGCATTTTGTGCACATTTGCCCAATTATTAATGATTTTCTTCCAGATGAAAACTATCCAAATATTTATATAACCTTAGTGCAATGATATTAATTGGACATTTGTGATATTATGATAAAGATTGCAGAAGAAAAGTCATTTTAACTTACATAACATAGATGAATTTTATTCTAAAATATATTTTAGATGAAGTGATAATTTTAATTTGCAAGTACATTGTCACTTAAAGTACAAATTTCCATATTTATATAGAATAGTTTCTTATATGTCTATGCAATTTAAATATGGTCTATACATTATTTGTAACAGACAAAAATATGTGGTCAGCACAGTGTGACCCTATACACTATGTATCATGTAAACAATAATAGCCTTCTAAGTGGTGAAATCCTATTATGTAACAATAACCATTGCCAGATAATTTGTGCTATATGGAAATTATAGTAGTCTTATAAATAAAAATGATAATCATTTTAATGAAAATGTTTCTGAAAGATGACCTTACAAAATCTTAAGTCCATTAGGTTTCATTTTCCAAAGAAATATTACTTATTATAGACCCTACTACTCCCATGACTATTCTAATCCTGTTTATTTCAATACTAAAAGTTTCAAAGTTGAGTTTTAAATAGGACCTACTTGGCAGCTGTTCTTGTTGCTCTGTCAAATAACTCACCCATTGTCTGGGTCTCAGTGGGGGATATGTGGGAGGTCCCACAGTTTCTTTCCAGCTGTTACTTAGGCTAAGATAATGTTTTGGTTCTGTACAACTCCCAGCATGCAGTCTGCTCCTGACAGCCTCAATAAAATTCCATTTAAACGAAATGAATTAAAAGTTGGTGTGAACAAAGTTTAGAAAGCAACAATTAAGAACTTTTGCTGAACTGGCTTATGACCTGGAGAGTTTCCTCTGCAGAAAGCCTGTCATCCTGCAGGATAAACTACTGCAGGCAGCTTTGCAATAGCCTGATCCTACCTTTTGCTTTTCTGAACAAACTCTTAAAGAGTCAGAAGAGCTTCTACAGAAATATCTGGAGCTTAAGAGCCAGCAGCATCTGTTCAATATGATAACAGTATCAGCCTTCTTGGAGGCTTTCTAAACCCTAAAATCCCCAAATATACCCCAGACCTAGAAATCAGAGAGAAAAAAAAATTGCATTAAGCCATCATTTTTCAAGCTTTTCAAAAAGAATAATATCTGAAAGAGAGAGCTGTACCATGCATATAATGGATATACACATAGAAGAGGGAGAGAGAGAGAGAGAGAGAGAGAGAGAGAGAGAGAGAGATCAACGCGACCTTGTTACAATAATCTACTGCGAAGTGAAAGGATCCAGTTCAGACAATTTGGGGAAATGATAAAAAGAATGTTCCTGAGCTGATGTGTTGGGGATATTGAATACAGAAATGGATTAGAAATAACTTATTTCCAAATATCCATTGGCAAGAAACCTTAATTTTCACTTTTTACACACTCAAAGTCAATTTAACTGTTTTATTTTCTTGACCCTTGTTAATTGTACAGGGAAACTACCTGGGGTTCTTCCTCACCTCTTGCCCATCATCAGCCTCCTTTTTGCCTCAATTACCTGTTGACAAAATAAAGATGACATAAAATCCATCTTCAAAGCTGAAATGGTGCTAAGCACTTAACAAAGACACCTATTATTGCTACTTTTTCTAACAATTCCATTGCTCATGGATATTCTATGCTTAGATGAATTTGCCAATAGACAAGTTGAAATTGGTAAAGTACACACAAAGACACAGGCAGACACACACACACACAAACACACACACCAATTTTTCTCTCATTTGATTATTTTATTCAAATATATGAATGAATCTGTTAAATATAAACACATTCATATGTTTCCCAAATAATTAATGCCATTTCTTAGATTTTACCCACACATATGCATTCACAAGAAGGAAGGCTTTATTTCTTTTATTTTTACTGCAGAATACACGAGCTATATATAAATGGTTCAGTGCTGGAGAAAGAAAAGAAGAACAATTTAAAATTTATGAAGCTATGAATACCAGACTGCTACTGATTCCAAAGTGGAAGTAGTGCCCTCCAAACATAGGTGTCTAAACACAATTTTGTAGGATTGAAAATAATGCACTGTCTATTTTAACAAAATTTCTGGATTGCTTTTAATATACAACCTCCTGCCCTGTTTAGAAACTGTCCATCAATTAAAAAAAAAAAAATCCAGGGGCTGGAGAGATAGCCTAGCAGTCAAGAGCGCCGACTGCTCTTGCGGAGGACCCCGGTTGGATCCCTAGCACCCACATGACGGCTGAAAACCGTCTTTAACTCCAGTTCCAGGGCAATCCGACACTTTCTTCTGACCTCCGCGGCATTGCACGACATGGGTGCACAAACCTGCATGCAGACAGTACACTCATAAACATATGAAAATAAATAAAAAAAATATTAAAAAAAATACAGATTCCTGAAAATTTGTGGAATGTTTAGTACTCTTACCAATATTCTAACATTCTTCTTCAAAGACCTGAGGTCATCAAATGTCTTTGCTATTTAAATATAGAGTTGGAGCCAAGCATGGTGGTCCACTCCTTTAATCTCAGCACTTGGTAGCAGAATTCTGGTAATCAAGGCCAATCTTATCTACATAACAATTCCCATTCAACTGGTGCTACAAGGGGACATGATCTCATACAAAACAAAACAGAACAAAGAAAAAGTAGGACATGGAATGACTATGGTAGGATAAATAGGTTTTAAATAATATAATAGCAACATTTCCCTCAAGCAGTTTTCTGAACCGGGCATGACAGCCCTGTGTTGTCTGACTGTGTTTCTGGGGAATACTTGCACCAACATCTACCAATTCCACACATGGAACCAATCAGAGATCAAGTTACTGATTCCACCAAAATCAACTTTACTGAACCAGATTGTTTTCCTAGGAAAAACTTTGTAAGAGTATTACTTATACCAATAAAAATACTTAATAGGAACACTGATGAGAGGTTACCTACATGGTGTGAACATCTTAGGCAGCTTAGGCTTGTTTACCATTGCTTGTCACATTCTGTTGTTTCTTGAGCTTCCTTCTGAGATGGAAAGTTTTATCTTGGAGGAACTTGAAACACAACACAATGCTTGCAAAAACCCTGTTCTTTGGAAGTGTAAGCTTCATAGTCAGGTTGAGATCACCTTGGCCTGCTTGAAATCCTGTCATAAAATAAAATAATTTTCTGAAAAACATGAAAAACAAGTATACATGTATTTGTATGTCTTAGGTTTGAGAGTATAAAAATAAAATATGTCTACTTTATATGTATTAGGTTTTGGAGTGCAGAATACAGGAATAATGGATGAAATTGACCACATCTGACCTCAACAAACTAGACTGTGTTTACTAACACAGCAAGGGACAGCAGCCTTTCCATGAGATGGAGACAACCTCAATGAGGATAGCAGCTGGTCAGAGTTTTACATGGGCAGCAGCTACAAGGGACATCAGCTGCAAGTGGAGAAACGCTGCAAGGGAGGGTTATTTTCAGGGATTATTGTGGTTTCTCTTGGGACTTGTCCATGTGATCTGTCTGGACACCCAGGGAGGGGGGAAGAGAAATCCCCAATATAGAACTGGATGGTCAGAACAGCAGACTTCTGTAGTCAGGGGCATCATTTTATGCCAATTTCCTTCAATATACCATTACTTCTCTTACTAAAATAGAAACATTTATTATGATATCCATACTGAAAAAAACATCCACATATCTTCTGAGCTGACCTAGAACACTCGACCTCCAGATCTGGATTGGTAAGGAGGTTCCTGGACCACAAGGTCAGTTCCAAAGTCTCTGGGAGGGAGGCCCCTCCTCTGGCCTTTTCTGCAATAGTTCTAGAAGAAGAGTATTTCCAGAAACCTGGATTCTATCTTCTGATCCTTTGTACTTTTTCCACTTAAATGTGAAGTTCAATTTGATAACTTATAGTTGTAATCAAAATTGGCTTATATCAATGTTAGATTTTTGGAGAGGAGAAAATGAAGGAGTTTAGAGTTAAGAAATAAGAGTCAGAGCTAGACCTGCCACAGGCACAGAATGTGTCCTTTATTCAAATCACAGAGTGAGGAGAGATGCTGTTCCATGGAAAGAGCGCCTCTTCAACCTATTGAAGAAAGGTTGGGGACTTTATTTTACTGAGCACAGCTGGAATTTGCTTGGTGCCAGGGTCTGGTGTCCTTGGATAATTAAAAGCCTTCTTTTAATATTATTTTCTCAGCCTGGGCAGGCTACATAAACAGTCCCTTCAGGCCTGGGAGTGTCCACTTAGTAAGGTTTCAGCAATGCTTAGTTGCCACTATAGGGCCATTTAGCCACTTTAAGGGATTTATGACTTTATGGCCTCCTTAATGAAGCTTAGGACTCCTCTGCTATCACACATTCTATCAATCAATACAAAAGCAGTGTTTCCAGCACATTGAACTAATGAGTTAGAAAAGTGCTGGGTTTGCCTGTTAAGGCACATTTTGAGTCAAAAAGATATTGGCTTGATTTTCATCTCTCACCATAATTTAAAAAAAAGTTACCCACTTGAAATGAAGACATATGTTATCAGATGCATTAGAATCTAAAATAGTATTTCCTAAAAAATATACCAAAGAATAGTAACTGCCCTTGAGTTCCAAATTGTATTTGTTTCTTTATTTTGGAAAAATGAGAACTGAATTTTATTATTTAGGTCTCAATTTTTTATCTTTATTATTCCTACACAGCACATCATTTTCCCTTTTAAGAAGCCATATGTACTGGCCTGAACTTCACACTGTTTGAACATAACTAGACTTCAAAAGTTTTGGGATTCAATTTTATACTTATTTTGAATTAATACTCAGTAAACTTCCTAGCCAAAGATTATATTGGGAAAATTCACTATAATTTGTTAAAATTTTCTGGTTTGGCAGAAATAACAAGAGAGGTGAGAGAAAGCAACTAAATAAAACCTGACCCATGTGACTGATTGTTGTTTGCCTCATCCCAGATTAATCAGTTATACTGAACATAAATCTACCTGTCATGTAGTGCATGACATGATTTTTTATATATAAGAAGACATACAATGCTTAAATAACACTATGTAGAATACCCATTGCCAGTATCCCAATTTTTAAGTGGATGTATATTTAAGAACTAATGATTTCTTTATTCTCTATACTTTCCAGTCTACAAGTAGTTCTCACATTTTCACTTTAAATTTTCAGTTTGTGTGTCAAAATTTTATACCTCAATTTCAAGTTTTGTTGCTTCTTACATATTTAATTCCAATACTTTGTCCTCTAAATACAGAATGGAAAAAATATATGCTACATTTGTAAAGAGGAAGAGCAGAGAGATGACCCCCAATTGCTTCTTTCTCCAAGTAAATTATTGATGGAAATGAAATTTTCCAGGTTAAAATTCATTCTGACCAAAAGCCGTGGGCTTTGGACACATAAGAATGTCCTACATTCTTATTAAAAAAAAAAAAAAAAAAACACAGTATCTTTGGATTAAAAAAAATTAAATATTTGATTTGGTCTATTTTTTGTATTATGTATATGAGAATATTGGCTGCATGTATTTAGGTACTCCTGTGTCCTACACTGCCTGTGAAGGTCAGAGGAGGTCACAGGATCACATGGAGCTGGAGATAAGGATGATTCTTATCCACCATATGACTGTTAGGAACTGAAATTGGGTCAGTGCAGGAACAGCCATTGCTTTTAACGACAGAGCCATCTCTCCAGCCCACTAAAAATATATTGTGAAAAATCTGTGGCTTCTTGTTTTCTGTTAAATTAGCTATGATTTAAACTGAGACTTAAGTGCTTTGGCATGTGTTTAGTACTGTCTGGCTGGAGAGATAACCTAGCGGTTAAGAGCACCGACTGCTCTTGCAGAGGACCCGGGTTCGATCCCCAGCACCCTCATGGCGGCTGAGAACCGTCTGTAACTCCAATTCCAGAAGAACTCCAGTTCCAGGGGAATCCAAGACCTTCTTCTGACCTCCGCGGCATTGCACGACACGAGTGCACAAACCTGCATGCAGACAGTACATTCATACACACACAACAATAAATAAAATAAAAAAAAAAATTGTACTGTTAGCAGGGCGTGTTGGCGCACGCCTTTAAGCCTAGCACTTGGGAGGCAGAGGCAGGCAGATCTTTGTGAGTTCAAGGCCAGCCTGGTCTACAGAGTAAATTCCAGGACAGCTGGGGGAGACAGGGTCTCCCCCAAATTGTACTGTTTATCAATGCAATACCAGGTGTTAAAATAATATTTTATATCTATACTAGACACTCTTCCAGCATAGGTAACAAAGAAGCTCCATGTTTGTTAGAACTTTTGTTCACATATTCCCTTTATTTTTGAGATTGTATGTCACTTTTCACATTAATTTGTCATTACTACATGTAAACCAATAATCAATGAGTTCAATCTATTCTTCTTGAAAATGAAGTAAGATTATTGCTTTCTCATATAACAGCAATTTTAGTTTTCTTTTTAAGAAGTTTTAATTTTTTTTTGGTGGAGGAATAACTTGCTGAACCTCAATTACTCTACACTACGTAGCAATTATAATCTATAGAAAATAGTGTAATATAAAATGACAGAGGATGATCTTTTAACTAAATAATATTTTTATTATAGAAAGCATATACTTCTAAGTGCTACATTGTTAAATAGTTTTATAATTTCTATAAATTCCCTTCATGGTTTGAAGATCACATGAGTGAGAGTAAGAGTAACATGTTTTTATCTATATAATTTAACATTTTTGAATTTTATAGGATTTTAATCTCAACTTTTTAAATTTATTTTTATTCTTTATTTTTCACTATTGTATTTTGAACTTCATTCTGAGTCCTCGGATAAAAATTCTGAGTCTCTGAAATATACATTTCTTTTGAGGAAAAATATGGTTTATATAAAAGTGAGATATATTCAGCAGAGATGTGGATGAACTTGCACCAAAAGACATTTGTGTACAAATGCATGAACTGTAAGGACAACATACATGACAGAATGCTTGATGTTTGGTGGTGGAGGGGGCTATGGGAGGGTGCAGATGGAGAAGGATGTCTATATTTGATTGAGATATTTTTTATGAAATGTACAAAATCTCAATAAAATTATTTTAAACATGTTATCCTATCAAAAGTAGGTCGATACTATGTTACATTTCTATACCGTTGAAACAATATAATCATTCTTTAGAACAAGAAAAAATAAAAATTATAATATATTTGAAATTAAGAATTTGTTAATGTATAAATATTTTTAAAGATAGTTTAGACTAGTAGATATTAAAGTTATTAAGGCATTTTTCTATAACTGAAATTTAGGTGCACGCAATTAAATACATAATAATGGATTCTAAAGTTCTGTTTTATACTTAGAAATCCTTAGGTTTCCGCTCATTTAGTCAAACTTTTATTTATAAAATAGCTGAGTTTATATCTTCACGTTTCTCTTGGCACCACCAGACTCCATCGTTGCTCTTCTATTTTTTCCCTCAATATGAAGAAGGAAATAATTATTTGTCTTTTAGAAATTAACGATGAATTCTGTACTTTTAAAAAATGTGTTACAGATATGTTATAAATACCTTTAAAATTTATTGGTTCAGTAAAGTTGTGTAGCACCAAATTTAGCCTGGCACCTATCATGAATTTTTGATCTACCAAATGTTCTTTTTGAAGATTCATCTACTGTTTTGCATCTAGTATTTCCATTTTCCTGTAAGAGTTTGGAGAGGAAGTGAAGTCAGTAAGCAATTTTCTTGAGGTTATAATTAAATATTATAAAAATAAGTTTAATTATTGCTTGAGTGAAAAATGTACAGAACTAAAAAAAATTGAGCACACTAATTTTGAAATACAAAACAACCAATGATTTGTGGTCAAAATTCCTTTACTGGGCAACTCAGATTTAATAATCAATCTTTATAGAAAAGGAGATAGAATAATCATGCAACATTTTGCGTGTATTTCAAATATTGTATCTATAAAACAAATAATTATTTTGGGTTAAGAAGGAAAGTTTTATATTGAATTTGGCAAACATAGAAGCCAGAAGGTTGTATTCTTAAAAGCTGATTTAAAAAATTTTTCCACCTACTTGTTTTCTTAAGATCTTCTGATTTTAGCAAAGCAAATTAACATCTTGTAAATGCCTATGTACAGGCATATGTGATAGAAAGGTAATTGTGAAATATTAACATAATTGTTTGCCATTACTTCAAAAGAAGAACCATACTCCTCTATTGCTGCACAAAGATTGGTATGGCAAGACAGCCAATGATAAAGAAAAATAATGAACCTAGTGCAAATTTTAATTTATGTATGGTGAGGAAATAACTTAAACTCATGTTTATTTAAGGCTAAAAGAAAATAATTTCTAAAATAATATATTAAGTAAAATATGGTGAAGAAATAAATAATTCAGACATGGTGTTCATTCTAGTTCCAGAGGTGGGAGGGAAAGAGAGAGAGAGTGTGAGAGAGAAAGAAATGGAGAGAGAGAGGTAATTGAACTGAGGTGAAGATAGAGATGTTGCCACATTAGCTGTAGCTAATATGCTATGTAAAGCACAGAATTACAAGGATTTTGTGTTTTACACAGATGTTCCTCATATGTCAGTCATACTTTATGGTGTTACTTGGACAAGGGCTTGAGAATCACCAGTAATTTAAGCAGATTAAGTGGGGAGGGGTCAACTCCTGAATAAAGCTGTATCTCAGAAGAGTCTGCAGTATCAAATAATGTACTAAAGTTAGACTCTAGCAATAGATATCCTGTGATCTATGAACACGCATATTCATTTCAAAAGTGAGCTGAACAAATGAATACATGGACTGGAGAGATCTCCCAAAGAGAAATCCATGAAATAACAAATAATCACCCATGCCCACTTCATGGAAGAACTGTGACCAAGTCTCCTATGCTCTCTATTCAAGTCTTTCAAAGCATGAAATCACTGACATTCCCCTATAATTTGTTCATCAATCTTCTTTCATTAACACTACAAAAGGGAGTGATATCACCTAGTGGGTAGCTGTGGTCAATAGAGTCATTAAAACCCAGGGTTCCTCCCTTGCAGGACACTGCACTGCAAAGCATTATGCCATCTTCTTAAGTAGATATTTGAAATAGAGAATCAAAGCAATATGACTTTTATAAGTCAAAGCAATTGACAAAGTAATGTGGTATCTAACAAGGGAAAATACTATATTTCATTCAAAAATTGAAGGAAAAAAATTACACTTATAGTTTTGGAGAAATATATATGACAGTGGCAATGAAATCTTATCCCCCAGTGCTGCTTCCATGTTCAAATTAAAATTCTATTACAAGGAAGAAGAAAAATAAAATTGAAATAAATAAGCGCATTTGAGTAAAATCTTCTAGTCTTCGTTCCTTAATATCGGTCTGGATTATGACACCTTTGATAGAAGTTTCCCATTATTTACTACCTTCTCAACAATTTTTCACTAACAATATGATAGATAATAGAGAAAATATTTTGGCTCTATAAATTAAGAAAATAGGAACAAAATACAGCAACTTAATTTTTAGGAGAATAATTAAAATGCATGAGTCAAATACATACATTCCATTAACTTTTAGTGTCTCTATTGAGAGATTTTTTTGTTTAGTCTATGGATAAACTGATGACGCACAGGTGAGAGATGAATAGAAATAAATTAATATCTTTGAAGATGAAATAAGTAATATAATTCCCTTACCATGGCCTAGGATTTCTAAATGATCACTGAGCGGGATTAATGTTTCTGTCAGTACCAAAACTCTTCTGGTAGAATCCTAATCTGCATGTGATGGTATTTCAAGGTTTGGCTTTTAGGAGTTCTGTAAATTTCAAGAAGGCCATCAGGATGGTGGAACTGTCCTGGTGGTGCAGTCCCCTAAGAATGTGAGAAATAACTTTGTGTTGTTTATGTCACTCATGGTAAGTTATTTTGTTTTGTCAACTTTACCACAGTAATACAATCATAATCTTAGGGATTTCTTGAATAGGACCTCAACTTACTGTCCTGATTATTCGCTCTTGTCCAGGAAGAGTAATCCTTTTCTATACCCAGAAATGCAGATTGCTAATTTATTTTCTACTCCCAGGGTTGCACAATCTGTCATTTTCATGTATAGCATACTCCCAGATCTTCACCCATCAGGCTCCTTATTACTCTTCATATAATTTAGATGGCACCTACAGAGTGAGCCACACTCCCCTGACCACCTTCACTAAGATATTTCCTCCATATTCTGTTAATGAAATCTACCTGAAATTTTCCTTCACTGAAGTTTTCAGTCAAGGAATGCCTTATTTATTGGTGGATTAAATTATACATGGGTTATTCACCAAATAGAATTATAAGCTTCAAATTCCATAAGTAGCTTCAATATCTGTCACCCAAGTATCTTCTCTGCCTCTTTCATAGAGTATGTGGCAACAAACAGTGCTTAAAATGTTTTTGGAATGAATGAGTTTTGAAGATAAGTTCACTTTATACTAAATATATATATGTTTATATATATTCATATTTTCCAATCTACAAACACAAACCAATTATAGTACATAAATACTAGAAAAATAATTTTCATTTTTACTGAACATATATGTATGTCATGTTTCTACCTACTCAATTATGTAATATGACAACCATTTACATTTACATCTACATCATTTACACTATATTATATATTGTAAGTGATATAGCATATTCAATTATGTGAAAGAATATTGTGGGCTGGAGAGATGGCCCAGCAGTTAAGAGCGCCGACCGCTCTTACAGAGGACCCAGGTTCGATCCCCAGCACCCACATGGCGGCTGAGAACCGTCTGAAACTCCAATTCCAGGAGNTCTTACTATGCAATGGCCTACAATGTAACTCTTTTGCAAATCACAGTAATTCTTTGATACTGAATTTCTTATTATTGCCATCACTGCAGATGAAGATGCTACTATTTGAGAGTTGACATCATTTTCCCAAAGTGATTAAACATGTAGGGCGTCTAGATCTTGTGATAATATATATTATAGTAATATATTTTATGGGAAAATATAAATTATTCCTGCTTATTAGTCCTTATCATGTATTCTAAATTGTAGTTACTGAAGTTACAGCAATTTGAGGTGGATTTCCATGGAAATTTGCTTCTTAAACTTCCTTCATAAACATAAAAAATAAAATCAAAGGACTAATACAAATCTATATAGATTCACAAAACTAAAGGGTTACTGTGGCATATGTCTATTCTGAATATGGATCACCGTGTGAAACAATGTTGATTTAGTCAACTTCAATCCAATTCGTGGATGGTATTCATAATGATTCAGGGATAGCAACATGATGTTTTAAGCTATAAATTACCAATGCTTTTGAAAAACTTTTTTTTTTTTTTTTTTTTTTTTTTTTTTTTTTTGGTCTATTTGAGACAGGGTCTCCCTATAGCTCCGGCGTCCTGGAACCCGCTTTGTAGAACAGGCTGGCTTGAACTCCAACATTCCGCCTGCCTCTGCTCCCAAGTGCTGGATTAAAGGCTGCGCCATCCACGCACGGCTACATTTTAACTCTTTCTTTTGAGTATGGTAAGATATAAAACTCACAATGCAATCAACACAGACACGCAAACCTATAGAAATAATTTCTTGTCCCTTGTGATTCATAGATTTGTTGAATTACCACTAAAATACAGATGCTCAAGTAGCTTACATCAATTACAAAGGAATTTTCATACCACTTGCAATATTCTTTCGTTTTTAAATTTTTTTAAATTTTTATTTTATTTCTGTATGTGTATCCATGTACTGTCTGCATGCAAGTCTGCGCACCCGTGTTGTGCAATGCCGCGGAGGTCAGAAGAGGGTCTCGGATTCCCCTGGAACTGGGAGTTAAAAAAAAAAAAAAAAAAAAAAAAAAAAAAAAAAAAAAAAAAAAAAAAATCAAAGTTTTTCAAAAGCATTGGTAATTTATAGCTATAAAACATCATGTTGCTATCCCTGAATCATTATGAATACCATCCACGAATTGGATTGAAGTTGACTAAATCAACATTGTTTCACACGGTGATCCATATTCAGAATAGACATATGCCACAGTAACCCTTTAGTTTTGTGAATCTATATAGATTTGTATTAGTCCTTTGATTTTATTTTTATGTTTATGAAGGAAGTTTAAGAAGCAAATTTCCATGGAAATCCACCTCAAATTGCTGTAACTTCAGTAACTACAATTTAGAATACATGATAAGGACTAATAAGCAGGAATAATTTATATTTTCCCATAAAATATATTACTATAATATATATTATCACAAGATCTAGACGCCCTACATGTTTAATCACTTTGGGAAAATGATGTCAACTCTCAAATAGTAGCATCTTCATCTGCAGTGATGGCAATAATAAGAAATTCAGTATCAAAGAATTACTGTGATTTGCAAAAGAGTTACATTGTAGGCCATTGCATAGTAAGAGTCTGCTATAAAACAAAGGTTCTTTGAATCTCCTTATGTTATGGATAGCTCTATTGAGATATACTACTTTTAAAGTTTACCTGCTATTTTAAATGTCTTCTTGTTTAAAGTAATGGAAATCTAGGCAAGTCAGAAGCTATTATCTGTGTCCTGTATGTGAGAATTTGAGTCATGTGAAGGTAAATTCCCTAGTGTTTCAGTCTGATCACCAAGCACATTTAATTTGTTGTTTTATTTAGTTTTTCTGTTGAATTCAGATTTCTTTCATTTTGCACGAGCAACAAAGGAAAAAAAAAAACACATAAATCATTGAAACAGTGTATCTCTTATCTCCTACTTGAAATTATTGCTTTCTCCATCGTAGAGCAGTAACGGGAAATGGGGGACGGTCATCTAGACTGAGAAGATGCAGCCATTTCCACCAAATGTAAAATGAAAATCATTTCATCTTTCTTTTCCTAAAAAGTGCTAAAACTATTTTTTAATCTTTTTTCCCTAAAAATTCCTAAAAAAATGTTATCTGACTAACTACTGAACTAATTTTAATATATAAGAATTGGTTAAAGGAATATGCTAAAGAACACAAGTCTAACAAAAGAAAGCATTTCAATACATAACTATTCACTTCAGAGATTTATTGAACAAAGCCCATACATTCCTACACTGAGTCTCTTAGGTCTTCTATAACATTATTTTCTCTTACTCTTTTTGTGTCCTTCATTGACAAATATAGCTATTAAGAAAAAATAATGTAAACCATTAAATTGTTTTATTTATATTGGTCTTATTTGCAATTATTTTATTTCATTTTGCTTTACTTTTTTTTTACAGAGTCTTGCTATGTGGTCCAGGCTGGCTAGAACTCAGTACGTAGACAAGGCAGGCTTGGAACTTTTAGAGATCCTCCCGCCACTTCCTCCCTAGTGCTAGGATTAGAGAGGGCAGCCTTCATGCCCAGCTCAGAGTTCCAATGAACATTCAGTTTGTAAGTCTTTTAAGAAAAAAAAAAATCTCTTTTAGAAAATACATTTAAAAAAAAATCATAGTTCAAAGTTACATAAAACATTTAAGGTAAATAGAAAATTGACTTATGAAATACAGGAATAAATTTGATATTTCACTACCTCTTTTTGGCAATGCTATAATGGTTCAGTGCAGCATGATGCTGAAAATTTAATGATGACCATATTTTGAATTATAAAATGTTATTTATTTAATATTTTGGTTTCTGTTCTTATGCATGAGACTGAAAATACATTAGTAACTTTTTGTTCTGCATCTCCATAGTCTACTGTCCCTGGAATCTGTGTGAAGGAATGTAAGTTCCATTCTTACAAATTAGCTGCTCTAGCTGTCTCTGCCCCTCATCTCCACAAGGGCACCAGAGGTAAACCTGAGATTTAATAATCAAAGGTAAATAATTTATTGTCCAAGTAGATCTATTTGTGAACAGAGGAGTCTGCCTTTTACATTTATTTGAAGGACTTACATCTATGTGGCACTTATCACTGAACACAGAGCACTACTGAAAGCTAGAAGGTCCTCTGTTAGCCTGAGGTCAACTTGCAGAAAATCGGTGGAGATAATACTTTTCCCATGACTGTAGGGCTTTGGGATAATCATGTCCTTCATTTATAACAAATGATTATCTTTGAAAATATTTTGAACTTTCACTCTTTTATCCTTGCTTCAAATCTTGAAGTTGAACCACAACGCATACTTTGTAAAGCAGTATGTTTAGGAATGAAGGGTTGTCTTGTTTTGTCTTAGCACTTTAAAATAAATATAAACAGAGAAGCACAAAAGTAAGAAATATTTTTTCAGAGCTCAAGTGCTTTTGAAAAAAAAAATCTAAAGTGCAGTTAGTACCAACTCTTACTCTTCAGTTTTTAAAATCTGAAAGTGATCTATCCACAGGATAAAAATCCTAGACATGATTTCTATAAATGAGAAAGGACCCATAGGAAGGAAGATTTATTTCAGTGCTGCTATCCAAGCATAGCCACCTACAAAAAAGCTCAGAATTTAAGACTTCCCACACAACAATAACTTACAGCGTGATTGCCCAACTCACCAAAGATGTCCAAAACAACAGCACTAATAGCTGCTCCAGGCAGTAAGGCTGGTAGGGGAATAGTCAGTTATGTGTTTGTTTCTGCAGATATGGTTCTGTTGCCTCCTCAAGGCTATATTCTTAAGAAGTATTCTGATCATATTCAATCTGCCAGACACATGGTAAAACATGAAGCCCAAGTTACACTGTGATGTTTGATGTATGTGGATTAGATATCTAGCTCCATATCTGATTAACTTGCTTCCTTGGGCTACTTATTTTATCTAATAAAATAGCATAGTGTAGTGATTTAAATACATAAAATGCTAGAAAGTTTTTTAACTATTATCATAAAGCAAACTCTAAAATCGGAATGAATTTTTATTCCTTTGAAACCTTTTGTTAGAAATTTAATAGCTACTCAAGCTTATGACTATTAAACACACCAATTAAAATCAAGTTGAAATTTAAACGAAGCCACACAAAATTAAATACATAGTGGACAGTAATAATTAAATAAATTAAATAAAATTAGAGGAGCTATCTTTTAATGTTTAATTTATTATTTCTATATAAATGAATGTATTTTCTGCATGCATACAAGCGCACATATGTCATTCATTGTCCCAGAAGTCAGAAGACAGCATCAGATACCTGGAACTGGAGTTATAGAAGAATGTTAGACACCATGTGTGTACTGAGAACTGAACCACTGTCCTCTGCAAGAGCAGCCAGTGTTTTTAACTGGTGAGCCATCTCTCCAGACCCATAGAAGACTTATTTTCCCAATCATAGCAACCCAATAAAGATAGAGAAAACCCAAGACTAAAGTCAAACATCTTAGAAGGCCAGTAACAATCATAATATTAATCTAATTTTAAAATATAAATTTGAATTAAATACTAGAAAATATGATTTTAGAATTTTCCATATGTAGTAAACATATATTTTTCTATTTAGTTTACTATTTTTAACTATGAAATTGTGCCATAATTATACTATATGAAATACTCAAGACAAAAAGATAACAAAGATTATTGGCCCAGATTACACAATGCAAAAATATAACTTGGTTAAAACTAACTTATCTTTATTCAAACTAAGAACTACCAGGAAATAACAAGGAATGGAGTGAATTTTCACACACATATTTGATGGTGCCAAAGTAATCCAGTTTATTTTAGTGGCATCAATTTAGTAATTAGAACTAATAAGTCAGGCTCAATGCTGGAAGTTTACCTAATATGGGAAAATTGATATTGATGAATTATAAATTATTGGCATTTCAAAATTGAATGGAATTCTTTTGGATTTGTTATCCATGGTTTTTTAGAGCTACAATATTTGAATAAATACATATAACACAGTAAAATGAGACACAAGGTATTTACATCAGCTTTCATAATTTTCCCTTTCTTCAGCACTGCTCATGCAAACAACAGCAGATCTTAGTCAATAATTTTCAGTGTTTAAAGCCTTTCTGTATTAATTTAACAATATGATATTCTTTCAATTTTTTTCTTTAAAATTCTGGCTACCAGTGATATATTTCTCTCTCTCTTTCTCTCTCTCTCTCTCTCTCTCTCTCTCTCTCTCTCTCTCCTCTCTCTCTCTCTCTTTCGTGTGTATGTGTGTGTTTATATTAAATTTAATTATTCATTTACTTTATTGGCATTTTTTTTTGACAGGAAGGGTTAAACTAGACCTGGTATTGATGTATACTGCAACTTGTGTATCAACCACCCTGAAAACAACTTTTTAGAAATTTAAAATTATTGAGGGAAATATATTTGCTCATACACTGGCAAAATAATTCCGTAGTCATATTAAATGAAACAGTGAGTATTCTGAATGGATCTGTGCAGATCCTGCAATCTTATTGTGTTTGCTTACTGACAAAAGTACTTGGCAGTTTTACAGAAGAACAGTAAAGTTTAGAAGCTCCTGTGTCAGAAGCAAAGGACAGTATTGTTCTGTGGCCAACAGGCAGCAGATGTTGCTTTTCAATTCTCCTATGAGTTATGGACAAAGATTCTTATGGTGCTTTATATACAAAAGGTATTCAACACCACAAAATAACCTTTAACTTAGAAACCCTAAGTCTCTAAAAAAGACCTCAAGCCAATCTGGAAAATTTTTTTTTTTTTTTTTTTTTTTTTTTTTTTTTTTTTTTTTTTTTTTTTTTTTTTTTCTCAGCCAGCATTATCACTTTTGCAGCAGTTAGGAAACAAATATTCTTCCTTTCTGGAGATAAAATGCTTTCTCTTTTAAGAAAGTTTGGTGAACAATCATCCTTGAAAATATACTTAAGTTTTTACTGATTCCATTGTCTATAGAGCCACCATGAGGAATATTTCCCCAAGAGGTAGGGAGACCTCGGAGTTGTTGGGCATGGTCTGCATATGAGGAAGATTGGTTAATGTTCTCTTCAAAACTAGATTAATACTTCAATCCTGCTTCATATGACAGGTATATTTGTAGATAATAAGCACTATTAGGGATGATAAGGATCATTCAGTGCATTAAGTATGTCCCACTTCATTCTGGGAAATATAGGAAACCAGTTAAATGAAATGAACCAAGAAAGAAAAATTGGGGAAAATTTTCACGATGTACTTGCTGTGGTACAATCATCAATGTATTAAGACACATATTGCTTGGCAGAATCCAATTGATAAACAATAAAGAGCCCAAAAGATTATATGCAATCTATTTCCAATATCTTCATGCTAAGTAAATACAAAGATGGTAGTGTTATAGGAAGATATAAGTCAGGACATTTACTTTTTCAGCTGAGAGAATCAGGCTCATTTGAACTATATTTGCCATTAGTGTCTGAAAATACCAAAGTGGAAAATATCGAGTAGGAAGTGGAAGCTATAAATGGCAAATGTGTTGAAATTAAACTTTTGATGGATGTGACACTATGGCTGGCTTACTTGTGAGTTAGCTAGCAAAGTAGAATCTCAGACCCTTCCGTGTTTCTGACAGAACTGTCATACTTTGGAAAGGAAGTGTGCCAACAGTCAAAGTAACTTTAAGAAGAGGATACTATAAACAAATTGAGATCACATTCACATTTATAAAGTATAGTTTTCTGGTAAATGGTATGCTTTTGTAGTTCACAGTAATGAACTCTAGTTTCAATCTGAAAATAAAAGTACACTCCATCAAGTTTGGCCGAGTGTGGTGATTTGAATGATAATGTCCCCCACAGGCTTCAAATATTTGGGTATTTTGTCCTCAATTGACAGTGCAGTTTTCAGAGGTCATGCTGGAGGAAATACTACACTGGGGGATGGGCTGAGAAACCCAAGCCTCACAGGATCTCTGCTTCCTGTGCTGATTGAAGAAGAAAGCCTCTGCTTTCTGCTCCTGCTCCAGAACCTCCTACCAACATGCCTTCCTGCCATGAGGGACACAATTCCCCTGAAGCCATAAACTCAAACTCTTTTATAAATTTCCTTGGTCATGGTATTTTATCACAGCAACACAAAATTAACTAATACATTAAGTACAACTCTACATTTTGTATTTTCCATGTTTGTGTAAGTACACTAGATTCAGGTAATTGGTAAATTGTCCTTGTCTAAAAAGCTCCTGAACATTTCTTTGATGCTTTACAAAATAGGCGAGGGCATATCAGACTTTGAGAAAAAATTAGCTATAATTTGAGCAGTCTGTGGGGCACAGAAATTTTTTTTCTGCTTTCCCTTCTAGCAGCCCATTTACTCAGGATTTCATCTACAGATGTATTTACACAACTAATTCTTCTCGATCAGCAAATGTGCCTGCATCTGTGTTGATAGGTATAGTATGTTATATAGGAACAAACCACCGAATTTCTATGTCGTTTCCTGATCATAAGCTTCACTTTTTACCACAGCTATAGTAAATTAAAGATCTTTATTTTGACCAAATATCTGTCATTCTGACTTCCTGAACAACAATTCTCAGCTGAAACTAAGAAAGGAAAGATGGCAGCTGCCATCATTCTGGGAAGGGTGAAAGCCAGGGACAGAATTTGGACAGGATTTGACCAAAGACACAGGCAGCAATAAGATTTCTGAGTTTAATGTCCTCTTAATATTTGCATCCAGAACTTCAAAAACCCATAATAGAGTAAAAAATATGAGACCAGTAGGTATGTCTGTACATCTTGCAACAATGCATAATTGGTGATGGAATGACCAAGACCCACAGCACACGCTTCCTCTTCCTCCTATTCTATGCCCCCTTAACACTTGTAGCCATACACATAAAGAGTGCTCATAAAGGACAGGGAATTACTTCATATTACAGTTGCTAAACTAAATTTATATTATGGTGTTTCTAACCATTTGTAAACATTTAGAGTGTCTAATACATGATATAAGAATGAGTCATGTTCAGGATACATACCACACACACACACACACACACACACACACAAACACACACAAACACAAACCCCAAAATGCCATTGTTCATTTTTGCCTTTAAATGAGTCTTGTCCCCGGGGAGTCACTCTCTACTGGTAAGAAATCATATGAAAATAAGTTGTCTTGCTAAAGAGTCAGTTTTCACATGGGGCTTTGTGAAAGTGTTATTAAATCCCAGATGAGGGAATAATTCTACCTGTAAATCAGCAAAGCAAGCTTTACAAAAACAATTGCATGCAGTTATCAAAATGCTACCTTGGGAACAAAGATAATTCCTCTTCTTATGGACATGTGAATCTTTCAGTGATTTTTTAGACAAACATGACCATCTAGTTATTTTTATATTTAACACAGTTGAAATAGTAAACAACCTCAATGAGCATGATTTGTCTATATTTAATGAATATTGCCAAGTCAACAATGATATAAGTGTTGTTCTTATTTTTCCAAGGTCTTCTCTTAATTCAATAAATTTCCTTAATATTTAGTTGCTGCATGATAGGGCAAAATGTCATGTAACTATAAATATAATTTTAAAAATTGTTTTTAATTTCCCAAGGAAATATTCTGGAAATGAATTCCTTTTACTGTTGAGATTTAATCTTTAATTTTACTCAGCCCAAGATTGGGATACATTCTTGGGCTGAGTAAAAGACAGCAGTATACATAAATGAAAGTTTATGTTTTCCGCTTCAGCACTGGTATTTTAAGAAGCCACAAATATTCCTGTGAGTTCACGGTGTGAACAGACGACATTCTGGTCGTTCTGTGGGCTGAAGTGAGTAGCACCTGGTATAGTCAGCAAGTCTACAAACTCACACCATGGCGTTCTGCCACGATTACAGCACTGTCACCAGACATTGATATTTATGTTTAACGGATATTATTATATTATTCCTTTTTTAAATTTTTATTTATTTTTAAGGGATTATCAATATAAGACCACAGTTGTTTTCAGATCCCATTAACATTGCTCATTTTGCCATACAATTAGGTAATTGGTGCTACTATCCACAGATGAGTGATACCATTTGTCCTTTGTTTCTCTGGGACTGTGTTACTTCACTCAGCGTGATGTCTTCTAGCTACATCCGTTTTCCTGCAAAGCTCATGATGTCATCTTTCTTTACCACTGCATAGAACTCCATTGTGTAGATGTACCACATTTTCTCTATCCACTCCTCAGTTAAGGGGCATTTGGGTTGGTTCCACCTCCTTGCTATTGTGAAGAGAGCTGGAATAAACATGGCCGTGCATGTATCTCTGTGGTGGGGTGAGTCTTGAAGGTACATGCACAGGAGTGGTATGGCTGGGTCTGGTGGCAAGTTCATTCCAAGTCTTCCAAGGGTTCTCCACACTGCTTTCCATAGTGGCTGTATGAGTTTACATTCCCACCAGCAGTGGATGAGTGTTCCCCTTTCCCCACAACCTCTCCAGCACTTGGAATCATTTGTTTTCTTGATCCTAGCCAGTCTTATTGGAGTAAGATGATATTTTAAAGTGGCTTTAATTTGCATTTCCTTAATTATTAGTGATGTTGAACACTTTAAGATGTTTATCAGCCATCTCTAATTCCTCACTTGTGAAGTCTCTGTTCAGCTGTTTGCTCCATCTATTGAATGGGTCATTTGTTTTCTATTTTCTTTCTTTTTTGAGTAGTTTATATATTCTGGAAATCAATGCTTTGTCAGATGTTTCTGTGGTGAAGGTTTCCTCCCACTGTGGGTTTTCTCTTCACTTTCTTGATTGTTTCTTTTGATGTGCAGAAGCTTTTGAGTTTAATGAGGTCCCATTTGTCAATTGTCGACTTTATTCTTGCACAGCTGCAGTCTGCTTTAGGAAGTCTTTTTCTGCACCTATGTCTTGTAGTATGAAGCCAACTTTTTCTTCTATCGCCTTCAGAGTTTGGGGTTTCAAATTGAGGTCTTTGATCCATCTGGAGTTGACTTTTGTACAAGGCAAGGGGTAGGGGTTTAATTTCATTCTTCTACAAGTGGTGATCCAGTTTTGCCAATACAACTTGCTGAAGATGCTCTCTTTCCTCCATTGTATCTTCTTGGCCCCCTTGTCAAATATGAGGTGGCTGAAATTGTACCTGCTCAAGTTTGGATCTTCAGTTTTTTTCCAATTGGTCAGCAGGTCTTTTTTTGTGTCAGTACCAAGCTGCTTTTATGACCATAGCCCTGTATTATAGTTTGAAGTCTGGTACAGAGATCACCCCTGTATTATTCTTTTTGCTCAGGGTTGCTTTGGCTATTCAGGGTCTTTTGTTTTTCCAAATGAAATTAATGACTTTTTTTTTCCCAAGCCTGTGAAGAAACTCTTAGGGATTTTCATTGGGATTGCATTAAATCTGTACAAGAATTTGAGTAAAATGGACATTTTTACTATATTAATTTTCCCAATCCATGAGCATGGGAGGTTTTTCCATCTTCTGAGGCCTTATTCAATTTTTTTCTTCAGGGGTTTACAAATTTTTTGTAGAGATCTTTATTGACTTAGGTTAGGTTTTTTCCTAGGTATTTTATTGTTTTGAGGCTGTTGTGAGTGGGAAGGTCTCCTTGTATTCCTTCTTCAGTTGCTTGTTGTTAGTGTAAGGAAAGGCTACTGATTTTCTATCCTGCCACTTTACTGAAACAGTCGCTTGAGGAGTTTTCTGGTGGAGTTTTTAGCATCCGTTAAGTAAACAATCATATCATCAGCGAAAAGGGATACTTTGACTTGTACTCCTTTAATTTCCTTTTCTTGCCTTATTGTCCTAGCAAGTGTTTCAAGCATTATATTGAAGAGTAGTTGTGACAGGCGGCAGCCTTGCTGAGTTCCTACCTTTAAAGGGAATGCTTCTTCATTTCTCCATTTAGGAAGATATTGGCTGTGGGTTTCCTGTATATGGCTTTGATTATATTGAGGAATGATCCCTCCAATCCAATTCCCTCTAGGACTTTAAGCATAAAGGGATGCTGGATTTTATCAAAGGCTTTCTCTGTGTGAATTGAGATGATCGTGTGGTTTTTGTCTTTCAGTCCATTTATATGTTTTATAATATTTATTGGTTTTCATATGTTGAACCATTCCTGCATCTCTAGTATGAATCCAACTTGGTCATGATGGGTGATCTTCTTGATGTGAGTATAGAGTATAGGTTTTTGAGGTATTCCCATATGATTGTCTGGATCTTTTCATTGTCTGTTGTGATATTTCCCCTTTCATCATGGATTCTATTGATTTGGAGTTGTTCCTTCTTTCTTTTGGTTAACTGGGCTAGAGGACTGTCTATCTTACTTATTCTCTCAAAGAACAAACTTTTGGATTCATTGATTTTTTGTATGGTTTTCTTTGTTTCTAGTTCATTGATTTCTGCTCTGATTTTTGTTGTTTCTTCCTATCTGTTGCACTTAGGGTTCATTTGTTGTTGTTTCTCAAGTGTTTTAGCTGCAGTGTTAGGTTGTTCACTTGTGTTCTTTCTGTTTTTCTAAAGTAGGAACCCAGGGCTATAAACTTACCTCTTAGGACTGCTTTTAAAGTATCCCATAGGTTTTTCTGTGTTGTATTATCATTGTCATTCAGTTCCAGGAATGCTTTTATTACTTTCTTTATCTTTTCCTTGACCCATTCATTATTCAGGAGTTTGTTGTTTAGTCTCCATGTGTTCTTGGAGATAGAAGGGCTTATCCTGGTGTTGATATTGAACTTTATTGCACTGTGATCTGATAGAATGCATGAAAGTACTTCAATCTTTTTGTATTTGTGGAGATTTCTTCTGTGTCCCAGTATGTGGTCGATTTTGGAGAATGTTCTGTGGGGTGCTGAGTAGAAAGTGTATTCTCTGGTATTAGGGTGGGATATTCAGTAGATGTCTGCGAGGTCAGTTTGGTGTATTGTATCATTCAGTTCAGATGTCTCCTTGTTTATTCTTTGTCCTGTTGACCTGTCCAAAGGACTCAGTGGGGAATTGAAGTCCCCTACTATGAGTGTATTGGGGTTAATCTGTGCCTTTTGGTCCTGGAGAATTGTCTTTAAAAAATTTGTTGCACCAGAGTTTAGTGCACCAGAGTTTGGTGCATATATATATATATATATATATATATATATATTATATATATATGTATATATTATATATATATTATATATATATATTTCATGATTGTGAAGTCTTCAATTTTCCCTTTTTCATAAAAAGGTAATGGCCTTTCTTTTGTCTCTTTTGATTTTCCTTTACTTTGAAGTTCTATTTTGTCCGATATTAAAATAGCAAACCACCTGCTTTCCTTTTTGTGGTTGTTTTGCTTGGTATATTTTTTTCCATCTTTTCACTTTAAGGTGGTGACTATCCTTGAAGGTAAGATATGTTTCTTGTAGTCAGCATAAAGATGGCTTCTGTTCCTAATCCAATCTCCCAGTCTATGTCTTTTGATTGGGGAATTTAGTCTATTAATATTTAAGCTTATAACTGAAAGGTGTCTATTGCTTCCTTTCATCTTATTATCCATTTGCATTTTTGTTCTAAGCTTCTATTTCTGCAGTTATGCTTTTATTAATTGCTCTTTCTAGGTGCCTGGGGATAGTTGCTCCTTTCTTCTGTCCTTTGAATTGCTTCATGCCTTCTCTGAAGGGTTGGTTTTCTGGACATGTATTCTATCATCTTGTTTATTTCATGGAAATTTTTCTCTCTCCTTAAAGTATATTCGACATTCTTGCTAGGTATAGTAACCTGGGTTGGGATCTATTGTCCTTTATCACTGGGAATGCTTTGCTCCATGTTCTTCTTGCTTTCATAGTTTGCACTGAGAAGTCAGTTGTAATTCTGATGGGTTTCCCCTTATATGTAACTTGTTGTTTTTCTCTTGTGGTTTTCAGAATTTTGTCTTTCAGAATTTTGGGCATCTAGCATTTTGTCTATGATATGGCGTGAGTTTCTCTTCTGGTCTTTTCTGTATGCTTCTTGTATGTGTACTGATTTGTCTTTTTTTAGTTTGGGGAAATTTTCATCTATTATTCTGATGAAGATCTGATCAGTACCATTCTCTTGGGACACTTTTCCTTCCTCTATCCCTATAATGTGGGGGTTTGATCTTTTCATAGTGTCCCACAATTCCTAGGTGTTCTAATTTTGTGTGTTTTTAAATTTTTCATAATCTTTACTTGAGGTTTTTAGTTGTTCTGTGTTATCTTCCAGGTCTGATATTCTTTGCTCTGCTTCCTCCATTCTACTTCTGAGGCTTTTTCCATTCCTTTCCTCTTGATTGGATAAGTGTTTGATTTCCTTTTTCATTTGATCTTGTGATTTCTTTAGTGTTCCCACTTTGTTTTGGAATTTTCAACCTTTTCCTGTAGCTCTTTGCTTTGCTCGTTGGGTTCCTTTTCTAACTTAACATGAGATCTTTTCAGTGTTTCCACTTCCTTCCAGAGTTTGTCATTTTCTTCCTCTAGTTCTTTCTGGAATTTGTCATTCTCTCTCTCTAGGTCCTTCTTGAGTTTTTCCTTCCCTCTCCTTAGTTTTCTGACTTGTTCTTTATATTCTTTTATTTCTTTGAATATGTCTGCAATTGTTCCTCTACAATCTGTGTTCTGGGCCATTCCCAGAGAGATCCCACTATAGGAATCTTCCACAGGGTTCGTAAAGCTTGGTGTGGAATTATCCTGCCTCTTTCCCATTTTGACTCTTCATTGTGTCCCTGGCATGTGGGTTTCCCTTTGCCTGTATTCCAACGTGAATCCCAGATGCCTCTTCACTGTGTTGAAGGCTTACTTTGCTTGTCTCCTTCATATGCTTTCCTTGTTTGTTTGGTTTTTTGATTTGTTTTGTTTTTCTCCTTCCTTATGGAGGGTTGACGTTAAGTTTTAGGCTTTCTATTGGAAGTCTAACTCCCTCTTCCTTTTCTGTTCTGAAGGTTATCCAAAGAATCCACTTGGACACTCCCTCAGCAATTCCAGGGTGGCAGGGCGGGGTGGGGAGGCGGGTTATGCCTGATTAGCCTGCCTGGGAAATCCCTCATCTAAGCACTGTGCACTGAAGTCTCACAGTGGCAACAAGCCCACCTCTGATATCAGCTAGCAGGGAGACTACACCCCAGCAAGACAATGATTGAATTATCCAACAGACAGATCAATGACATGCTTATCCAACAAAGGTATGATAGAATTATCCAAGAATCCGACTGGTTGAATTGCCTGGCTCCTACCTTTGCTTGAGATCGTCCTGGGAAAGCCCTGATCTAAGCTCTGTACACTCCTATATTTTTCTTAATGAAGCAAAATTTCTGAATAAGTTTTTCTATTAGCATGGAAATAGACTCCAGGAATGACTGGATCACCTGCTTCAATATCTCCCAGTGGCAAGTCCTCTTTACCCTCTGCTAGATATTTGTTCATTTTATATTTGAGGGAGATGAAAGAGTTGTCTGCAATGAAACATTTTCTTGTAATTTCTTATTTTCTGTTCAATCAAAATAATGATTTTTCTTCCATTGTAAATGATTACTCTCTGGGGCTGGAGAGATGGCTCAACAATTAAGAGCATTGGTTGCTCTTACTGAAGATCTGGGTTTAATTCTCAGCACACAGGTGGCAGTTAAGACACATCTGTAACTCAAGTTCCATGTGATCCAATGACCTCTTCTGAGGTCTATGAGTATTGTACAACATTGATGCACCTACCTACTTTCAGCCGATACACTCAAACACATCAATTAAAAAAATCATTACTTTGGCTTAAAGAGTCTTCACAAAGATGAACCTAGTAAATATATAAATATATAAGAAAAATGTTTTCCCCTAAGAGATATTTTTATAGTATCATTTTAAGTACCAATACATTATAGACTATATCTATCTAAAATAAATCTATGGCATAAGTGTGAAATAGCAGATGGATGGAAATATGGAAATCAGTTGGCTGTGGTTCTAAAGAACATATCTGAGGAGAATTATATGAAGAAATTTTAAATACTTAAGCTTTTGATATTTTAAAAATTAATAAAATCTAAAACAACGAGAATTCCCCAGAATTGGAAGGCTTTGCTGATGCCTATGAATGGGAAAGAAGCTAAAATATTGTAAATCAGGCCTGAAAAAGACATGAATTAAACTAGAAATTAATTTCCTCATTTGACAAGTATGTATTAAGGGATTTGCAGTGTTTTTTGTGTGTATGTACATGCATGCATGAATGCACATGTGTTTGGCAATAAAGCCAAAGTGTTTTGATGGCAGGTGTTCATCACAAAAGGCTGTGAATAGTTCTCTATTGGTTGCTAATACTCCATTTATATTTTTAACAAGTACTGTGTTGCTTTCATTTTACTAAAGTTAATTTTTGTGAACAGTACCATCTTGATATTAAGGATGATATTGCAGTTCAGAGGAGTATTCACAGTGGTGATTAGTCATTTCATTGGTTTTCTAAGTCTCCCATGGAGAACTGGTTCTTAAAGGACCAATGGACTGAAAATTAATTTCCTGAAATGATATTCATAAGGTGATATTGGACGAGTCCTTGTTCTACATCATGGCTGTTTCTACTGTGCATTGTGTTAGGTATTAACTATGGATATATGCCAATTTAATTCTCCGATTTTACCATAAAAGAAATTAAGAAGTCACAGTATCCTTATTGGCCGATGATTCTATGCATAAATAACATAAAGACCACCAAAATCTTTTAAAACTGATAAATACATTCAGTAAAGTAGAATAATACAAAATTACCACACAAAATAAGTCACCTTCCTATATATGCCCATCACACATACTAAGAAAACAAACTAACAAAACAAAAACCCCAGTACTCTAGTTTGCTTTCAAATGCTGTGACAAAATACTCTGGCCAAATCAACTTGGGGAGGAAAGGGTTTATTTAGGTTACATCTACTTGTCACAGTTCATCACTTGGGGAGCCCAAGTTGGGAAATCAGGGCAGGAACTTGGAGGCACGAGTACAGGTGGAGGAAGAACACTGATTACTGGCTTGCTCCCCTGGTCCATGCTTATCCCTCTTTCTGATACAATAGAGAACAACCTGTCTGCGGGTGGTTGTGCCCTTATATATCACTCAACAATTAAGAAGATGCCCCACAGACATGGCCACAGGCCAGTACAATGAAAGCAATTCCCTAATTGAGGCTTCTTCAACACAGGTTTGTCAATTTGACACTAAAGTTATCCAGCAAACATGGATATGGTCCCATTCACGATAGCTCAAAAAACCATAGAATATTTTGGATTAAATATAACAGAGGAAGTAGAAGACTTTTATTATAAAAACTCCAAGGCATTAAAGAAAAAAAATACTTAAGAAGGTAGTAGAGTATGGAATGAACTCCCAAGCCCATGGATTGGTAGGAATTTTAGTGTGGAAATGGCCATCTCACCAAAGCAGTGTATGGAAATAATGCAGTGCAATCCCCATCAAAATTGCAAAATTATTATTCACAGAAATTGAAAAATTATCCTAAATTTTTTGTAGAATCCTCCCATAAAACAGGAGAACCATAAAACAGAAGAAAAGAAGAGCTGTGGGTATCACCCTCATGATTTTATGTTACACTGGAGTGCTATAGTAATGAAACAAATATTATATTGACAAAACACAGATATTGATCAATGGCACCAAATTGAAGAGAGTGGTATAAGTCCTCACACCTAGGCCCATCTAAATTCAGTAAAAATGTAAAAAAATATATACACATTGAAGAAATGATAACATCTTCAGCAAATGGTGCTATGCAAACAGTTTCTATATTTAGAAGAGCAAACTTTCTTATTTGAGGGGCTGTGCTGTTGTGTTGCAAATAGTTCACATACAAAATGGTTTACTTGACTATTCACATTTTATCCAATATGCATTGCAAATCTAAAAAGTTTCTAATACATTTTTATCCAAAAGTCAGAGTTTTGTGTATTTTAATTTTGCCTGAATATATACCAGTATACATCCTTTACTGAGTATAGCAGTAAAGGATAGTTGATGTTGAAATAGGGCTTGTGTGATGATTTGAATGAGAATGTCCCCCATGAGCTTCAAGTATTCAGACAAAATGTCCCCAATTGGTGGCACTGTTTTGGGGAGATCTTTGAAGGATTCGTGGCCATGCTAGAGGAAGCATGTCACTTGGGAACAGGCTTAGGGAGTCTTTAAAGCCTTGCCAATGTCTGTAGCTCTGTTTCTTGTGCCTACTTAAAGATGTGAACTTCTGCTTTCTACTCCTGCTCCAACACTTCCTGCCACCATGCTTCTTCACCATGATTGACTTTAATTACCCTGGAAGTCATAAACTCAAATAATCTCTTCCTTTTACACATTCTTATTCCGTCATTGTAGTGTTTCTATCACCAGCAACAGAAAATGATCCATTCAATAACTGGTACCAGAAGTGGAATAATTGACTGTGAAGAACCTGACCATGTAGGAGTTTGGGGAAAGACTTTGGATTTTTGGGCTAGAAAAGTGGTCGAACATCATAAGCAGAGCTCAATGGTCTATTCTAATAGGAGCCTGAAAGAAAGTAATGCAGAGAAAAATGTAGTTCCAGAGAAAAATAAGGACTTAAGCAGCAGTGGGTATATTTTGGCAAAGAGTCTGGCAGGAATCTGCCCACAGCCTAAATGACTGACTGAGGCTAATTGGAAATGCAATGTACTAATTGCTTTGTCAGAGGACAGTTCAAGACAGCCTAACATAGAAATGGTGGTGTGGCTATTAATAGTGAATATTATACAGATCTACAGTGACAAAGAACAACTGGGGGAGATAGAAATTCAGAATGTACAGTTTGAATGGAAAAAGAGCACTAGGAAGATTAATGTTGGAGCCAAGCCCTAAGCTGAAGGAGAGGATCCCTTTGCTAAGGAGATTAAAGTGAATAAGGAAAGGCTTAGAGGTTTACAAGTGAACCATGGAGAGTACTTTCAGGGTGAGACCAAACCCAGCCAAGCTCCGAAATTGTGAATGGAAAATGTTGCGAGGGATTTCTATCCTAAGAAATCCATAGTAGAGAAAAGCTTACTATGAAATTGAAGCAGGCCTGGGTACATCCCAAACTCGCAGATAAAGTTGGCATGTGCTGGCTTTAGTGGCATGAAAGAAATGACAGTGAAGGGGTCATTGCTATTTCCTGCTTGGTTTTAGAGAGCTGTAAAGGCCAGGCTGTGTGCAGCAAAGGCATCCCTGCAAAAAGAAGGTCATAACAGGCCATTGTGTGAAGCTGTGAAAGTGAATTCTAGTTGGCAGTGGAGACCCCAAGAAGATGTTCCTAATGCCAGAGCTGTGAGACATCTACCAAGGATAACTGTATACAAGGAGTGGTACCAGCCCAAGTAGGATATGCATGTTGCATTCAGCAAAGGAGGAAAAGCTAATCCATATAAGTCCTTGGTAAGTAAAATCCCCGGATTTGGACCAGAAGGTACTGGATTTGGTGTTTGCCCTTCTCATTTATTCTTTTGGTCTAGTATGTCCTCATTATGCCTCTCTATTCCTCTCATTTGGAATTGGAATGGGAATTTAGTTCCACTGTATGTTGGGAGTATGTATTTGTCTCTTGATTTTACATGGGCTTACAGTTAAGATATTGCCCTGAGTCTCAGAAGAGACTTTGGACTGTAGAGTTTTTAATCTTATTGAGAATAGTAAAGACTATGGGGACTTTTAAGGTTGGATTAAATGGATTTTTTTATTTAATATGACCATCAGCCTATGGGGGCCAAGGAGTGGAAAGTGATGATTTGAAATAGTGTGTGTCCTAGAGGCTCCAAGTATTATGAAATTTTGTCCCCGGTTGGTGGCACTCTTTTGGTAGGTCTTAGAAGGTGTGGCCACGCTTGAGGAAGCATATCACAGGGGATGGGGGGGCAGGATTAGAGATTCCTTATAGCCTTGATAATCTGTAGTCATTCTGCTCCCTGTGCCTGCTTGAAGATGTGAACCTCTGCTCTTGACTCCAGCTCCTGCCACCATGCTTCCTTACTATGATGGACCCTAAGGAAAACTAAGCTCAAATAAACTCTTCTTTTTATAAGTTTCCTTGGTCATGGTGTTCCTAATACAGAAACGGATAAATAATTAATACACCTTGCATAGAGTAATGCATCTGGGTATCATTCCAGGTAAGAGAAGATAAATCAGAATGAAAGATTTGCAGAAAATAGAAAAAAAATAATAGTTACATTGGTCAGTTCCCTTTCTCTTCAGGTGGCAACTCTGACATGGTTTTACAGTCATCTTCTAGAAAAAAGGTTCCATGAGGTCCAAAAAGAGGAGTGCTTTTTCTACCAACCATCACTATCCCATACTTCAATGGCTGTGCATGTGGATATCATTCTTTTATACTTCCCATCACACTTGCATTACCATATGAAGTTCTTCATATGTAAACCTTAGTTGTGGGAATGAAACTTTGTGTGTGGCTTGAATGGAGAACTTGTAAGACCTGTCCCAGGAGATCTCCAGTTATCTGATAAATCTGTGGGCATTCAGAGTTATCTGTAGCAGGAAGATTCGGGATATTACAATGATTCTTGCCTCGCCCTATCTCTGCAAAGTTCCAGGCCCCTTCCCTTGAGGCATTGAGCAAAATGTCACACCTCTAGTTACCTGTTGCACAAACCAGAGCTCTGCAGCCCCATGATTAGAACTAAGGTGGCTCACTCTCCCTTCCATCTGCTCCCCACTTCCTTGCCCAAACCATAGTAGTCTTGAATATATAGAACTCACTGACAGAAAACAAACGGAGCTCCTATCCTCCCCTGCTCTCCTCGCATGTGTGTGAGTCCATTCATTTCCGGGTGATCTCCTCTGGTTTTCCCTCCCCTCTTCGTGCTGGAGCGAGGCCTAGAGACTGCCAGCCTGCAGGCAGGAGGCAAGTCCTGGAGCTGAGCAGAGAAGGGAAGAACAGCGTGTGGAATGCGCTTGCACATGCGCGTGTCTGTGTCTCAAAGACAACAACACGCGACACTTAGTAGACATAAGCTGTTAATTCCCCTGCAAAAACAAGAGAGAAAGGAGAGAGACAGGAAAGAGAGAGAATATGAGTGCATGTGAAATTGGGTTTCTCACAAAGCCAAAGAGGATGACCAAGGAGCAAGAGGGACAAAGAGGGAGAAAGGTGAGATTATGAGCAGAAACGAAAGATAGGGCAGAGGAGGAGGATGGGAGGATGGAGGAGAGAGGAGGAGGAAGGAGGAGGAGGAGGCTAGAGGAGGAGGAAGATTGATATGAGGTTCTGAAGGATGGCTTTCAGCATTGAAATTGGGTGTTTTGGACCAGTGTTCTCATCTCTAGCACTCACTAAAATGTGAGCGGATATGGCAGTCTGCCATAATCCAAACAGGAGAAGGAGAAGGTGACATCTGTTATAGCTTCAGGTCGAGGAAGCTGGAATACAATAGCTTGGATTCAGTGGGAGCCACCGACGCTCTCAATAGACAAAATAGAAAACATTGAGGAAAACTTGAATCAACCTAAGATCAACAATACACAGACACAAACCACAACCACCACTGCACACGCACACACACACTTGTGACAGACTATAAACTTAAAAAAAAAGATGCACACCACACACAAACGGAACATTGAAAAAATTAAGGCTTTTTAAAAAGCAAAAAGTAAAACGAGTGCATACACATACAAAAGTCATATGCAGCTTATTTTGTATTTTAAACTGTGATGTATTATATTCAAGAGATCTTACACAAATTTGTGGTTTTTCACTTATTTTAAATACTGCTATTATAATTAACGAAATTAAGTAGATAATTGCTGGCAAGCTATGAAGATCTGAGGAAGAACTAGTGTTGTGATATTTGAAATTTCAACTACTCAAAGTTAGTATTTTTAACAAATATTTTTCTTAGAATTACATTTTTCCAATGTATATTTTATTAGATTTTTGTTCATTTTAGTTAAGTACATCTTTATTATTTAGACTGCTGCCACCCCTTGCACCACTCCATCATGTGCTTGAGTATACTCTGTGAGTTGCATGCATTGTAAATAGGGGAAGATACAATGTAGTTGGAAGACCATGGATCTATGGAAATGGATACTGAATTATTTGATGCTATCTTCTGATTAATGAGATATGGTCTACTCACTTTTTAATTAAGTTATATTATTATAGGTTTTCTGAATCCAAATAAAGGATAACAATTATGATGCTGTTAAAGAATGTGACATTAATTTGAATAATAAAAATTTCCTTCTCTCAATGAAGTTTTCGCTAATTTTTTCTAGGTATATAGTCCCACTTACTTTGGTTCCTAGACCTTTAAATCATGGCAGTAAGTGGGAAAACAAGAGTGAATAGAATATCTTTGGCCAAGCATCGGTGTGTGCCTTCTTTATATCCAAGCACTTCATTGGCAGAGGCAGGCAGATCTCTGTGAGTTCAAGGCCAGCCTGTTCTTGCTATAGTGAGTTTCAGAGGTCTGGGATCAAGGGAACCCTGTCTGAGAAGACCGAAAAAAAAAAAAGAAGATTATACAGAAGACAAATATTTTATGTAATGTCAGACATTGAATGTGAAGAGTATGAAAGGTATATTTTCGATGATTTCGCTGGGTTTCTCAAAGAAGCTCTAGTGTGTTTACAAATTGTAGGATCTTAAACTGATCTTTTTTATAAATTTTTTTTTCATTGGAATGTTTGTGTATTCATACATCTCGTTTTCCAATTAAGTCAGGCAATTTATCCCCTTCCTTTCCCCTCCCCCATCCCTACTTCCTATCCCATATTCATGGTCATTTCGCAATAAGTTTTCTGCATTTCTTCTGCTTTTTTGTTTTGTTTTTTCATTTTTTTAACAATAAGTGATAATCCATGAGTACAAGCATCCTTCATGCAAAACCTATCTGCAGGCTGTTGTGCCCAAACACCTACAGCCCCACCATCCAGTGGGGGGTGACAGGTTGTTTGTTCAATCAAGTTGATCAAATGAGTGTCCAGACTACATTGCTGTAGTTTCACCATTCACCCCAATCGCAGCCCTTACATTCTACCACGCCCCCTCTTCTGCAGATTGTTCCCTAGGCTTAGAAAAGGGGCACAGGTGAATGAGAAGCAAAACACTCTACTTTCTCTGGAGCTGATGTCTTGGTCTCTAGTCAGTTCTGGCTGTTTTCTTTCATGGGCTGCCAGCTTGTCCAGGCATAACCTTTCGATCCAACTGATGAAGCACATGCAATTAGATATTTAGGTATTAAACAGTATAATATATAGCCTTTCGATCCTACTAATGAAGCACACACAATTAGCTATATAAATAAAGCAAATATAGGTCTCCTTGAGTCACGCAAGACTCCTCCATCAGCACCAGCTACACCTCATCTGCCTGGAAATACTGTGCAGCAGTGGCAGCCATACGTCTGTATATCCCAAATCTAATTGGCTATTAGCTCTCTCCTTGGAGGAATAACCCATGGCTGGTGCCAAAAGCTTACATCCTCTAATGGTTAGGAGATGTTATAAACCACACGAAGACCCTGCCATACTTAACAGAAGAAAATGTAAATCATGAATTAACATGCCATCCAAACATCTGTGTCTATACCAAAGAAACCTACCATAACAATTAGTACTGTTTAAATACCTATATATCTAAAACAATGATCTTTTATGAGATATTTTGATAAAATGGAAATTAATAGCCATCATCCACCTAATATATCTGGGAACATAAAAATAGTCATTGGATTATCAGTTGCAATAGAATTGTTCATGCCATTTTGAATTTAGAATAAGATTGGGTACTGATAAAATTATAAAATTTCATTCATCTTCTGTGTAAATGACTGTAAGAACAATTTGATAAGTTTAGGTTGTTTCTGTGAATGAAGAAAGGAGATCAAATAAAAGAACCTACTAAATTTGATTATTGTCCCATAAAGAGCATATACAATACCTATAAGTCTAACGTGGAAAGCTAGATTATTTACTGTGAGACCTTGGCTGTGAAATGGTTTATGTCACACTAGGGTTATGCATACAGCTGGGCAAGGAGAACCCAAGAATCATATTTCTATGTGTTTCTATTTCGTCACCTTTTCCATTTCAGTATAAGGCATTAAGCCTCTTAGATTTTAGACACATATTCAAACTGTCTATCACAAATTTTATGGGGCATAATTGCTGAGGGACTTTCTATAACTTAAAAATTTAATAATACTTTTCTTTGTCCTTTAAACAATGCATTGGGATTTCTGTAACTTTTAGTGTGTTTTAAAGCATATTTCTAGACATTTTAAACATAGCTTATGTAATCTGAGCTATATAGTAAATACCACTTTGTTTCATACATAATGCACATAGACCTTTTTGCATAGAAATATAGAAAGGTCATATCCCTGGGAAATACTAGAGACCAAGTAGGAATTAAACCACTTAATAATGCTCTGTAAACTGGGCCATGCTACAGTGAGTATCCCTTTAGGATATAAAAATGAAAGAAAAATAATATTAACAACTACATTACTTCTTTGGTAAAGGAAAACTCAATCAATTTTTGTTTACTTTAAAGCTACTAAGTAGTGAATTCCTGGCACACCTTAGAAGCAAATAAACAGTCTTTGTAAGTTTTAAATCCAATCTTTTTTCATAGACTGATCTATTTTACAGTCTTTAGGTATGTGACTTTCTTCAACCTAGAAATTATATATAGGAGTTAGAAAGAGACCCATATTATTCCACTACAAAATGCCCAATTAGAGACTCACTGAGAAAAATGAGTTTTTCAAAATTAGAGAGCTAGGAAAACTTGGAAGGAACTGGACAGTGTGTACTAAAGCATACTAATGAATTAATTATTCCCTTAGCTCAGCGTGAGTGTCAGAGGAAGACCAGGTCTGCTCAGCACTGTCAGTTCCAATGGCACTTTGCTAGCAGAAACTCCATTGCTTCTTCTGCTGGATGAAGACATAGAAGGCCTTCCTGAAATTATATACTCTCCATTCGGCATTACTTTTCACTGAAACTTTAATTCAGTTTTCATTTATACACATTACTCTATCGGAATATGTGAAGAAAATTAACAGCTTTTTGGTGACGTGTACTAATATGAGAATAACAAATACCAAAATTGAAGAGTGTTCTTCCCAGGCATTGTATCACAAAGGTGACATACATGGAATTTGTTGAAGAGAGGTGATACCGACAAATAAAATTCTTATATATTTTCACCCTAATATCCATCAATATTTTAATGATGTACTATTATATTTAGATATCTTTCTGTTAATCCTAATATGTTTGAAAGAAATTCTCTCCCTCCCTCCTGCACTCAGGCCCTCCTTACCTCGCTTTGGTCCTCCTCTTCCTCCTTCTTCTCCTCCTCTTCCTATATTCTCCTCTCCCTTCCCTTCCTCTCCCCTCCCCTCCTTTTCCCTCCCCTCCCCTCCTCTCTCCTCCCTTCTTGTTCCTCCACTTTACTCTTCTGTCCCCTCTTCTTCCTTCCCCTCCCCTCTCGTTCCTCTTTCTCTCCCTTCCTCCCTTCCTTCCTTCTCCCTCCCTCCCTCCTTCCCTCCCTCCCTCCCTCTCTCCACTCTATGAATCTCTTTCTATTTCTGTCTCAAGGAAGAATTTTTAAAAAATGACTTCCTGGCATAACTCATATTCTCTCATTTTCTACAACAAATTGCAGTGCATTTTATTTTTGTTACCTGTGACTATTTCATGATTCAACAATACAAAATCTAAAATTGAAATGGTAAATTCTAAATTTATATCAGAGATGTCATAATAAATATAGATCACAGCTCTACTACAATATATACATTATTATTACATGACACAGACAAAAAAAAATAGCCAACAAACTTCCTGATGTCACAGGTAAAACTGAGAGTCCATCTTGTGCGCCATAGAATTCTCCAAAACTATTAGAAGTGGATAATTTCCTCTTTTTTCCCCCACTTTAAAAGCATTTATAATTTACTTATGTATATCAGTGAAAATTTTAGAGTCAAAAAGTAATTATTAAGTCTAAAGAGGAATTTTGAAGAAATGGCTCTGAAAGTGATGAGTAAAGTACATGAATACTGCCCAGATATGTCTGAGAAGTAAGGTGGTGAACATCTGGAGTTAAGCCAAGGTTCTAGAAAGGTGGCTTATTGTTTAAGAGTCCTTTCTGCTCTTACAGGGGCCTGAAGTTTGGTTCCCTGTACCCACATCAGGTGACTTATAACAACCTTTATCTGTTACTCAAGGAGATAAGTCATAATTCCAGGTCTCTGTGAACATTCCCACAAACATACACATATAAGCACACTAACACACACTCATAAACATAAATAAACAATAAAAGAATATGAAATTTAGAATTAAACCATGTACTCTCTGGAGCTTACACTGAATTTGGCAAGTGATTTTTCTGTCAGTATATACATGTCTTAAAATTGTGAAAATTTATAAATAATGTTTTGGGTTTTTTGTCCTTAATCAAGGTAGGGGCAATGATCGTTCATTCTGACTTCTCATTATCAGGGGCTGAAGAGATAGCCTAGCGATTAAGAGCTCCTACTACTCTTGCAGAGAACCCGGTTTGAGCCCCAGCACCCATGTGGTGGCTGAAGGCCATCTGTAACTCCAGTTCCAGGAGAATCCTACATCCTCTTCTGACCTCAGCAACATTGCACAACACGGGTGCACCAACCTACATGCAGACAATACATTCATACACATTTGAAAATAAATAAAATAAAAAAATAAAAAAATAAAGACTTCTAATTATCAGAAATATCTCAAGCATTAAGCTGTCATTATATGATGAGTGTATTTTCTGTATATTAACAATTGAAACAGACAGTTCAGGAAAGCTTGAAGGTTTTACCTGGGTCCTTATCTCAATGATAAAAGTTAAAATTGTTGCATTAAAGTAGTTTACACCTTCAAATAATGTTTCTTTTCAATTAAATTTAATTCGGATAACTAATAGTTTTCTCATCTATTTTATGAGATTTATATATATATATATGTTTCAAGTATGTGCAAAAATTTGAGTTGAAATTGATACTAAAGGCTAATAATTGACTAGTGATATTGATAATTGAAAGATGGTGTAAAATTTAGATAAATAAAAAATAATACAAAATATGAAGTTTTTAATCTACATAACTATTTTATGAAGTCCAATTATTTGTTAAGGTATAAGGCTAGAAATAAAAAATAAAGAAATCTTTGGCCTGGATACATACCTCAGAGGGTAAGAAAACTGACTGCTCTTGCAAAGCATCCAGTTGAAACCCCAGCACTCTCATAATGGCTAACAACTGTCTGTACCTCTAATTCCAGGGGATCAGATACACTTTTCTGACCTCCATGTGCATTACATGGTTCACTTCACATATGTGCAGGCAATAGACACATACACATAACATAAAAACAATAAATAAAAATTTAAAAAAAACAAAAAAAAAAACGAATGGTTAGGACAGGTGTGGTGGCGCACGCCTTTAATCCTAGCACTTGGGAGGCAGAGGCAGGCGGATCTTTTTGAGTTCAAGGCCAGCCTGGTCTACAGAGTGAGTTCCAGGACAGCTGGGGCTATAGGGAGACCCTGTCTTGAAGAGACAAAAAAACAAACAAACAAAAAAAAAAACACACCAAAAAACTCCAAATGGTTAAATTTAGTTTACTTCCACATCTACACTATAATGTGTACTCTCAGGACAAAAGTTTTATATTGTAGTGGATAGATTTTAATAAGACCACATTTCTTGTTTTTCATCAAGTTTTCCAAAAGTTTGTTAAATCAGGTCTCCATCATTGGACACTGCAGTAGAGAAGGATTGTAAGCTTCACTAGACCAGGCAGCAAGGAGGTAAGAGGGAACCACCACTGGCCTGGTTGGGAAGCTAATTGGTAGATGAGTGTGGAGTGTGAGTTCTTGCTCCAGTGTTCACAGTGTTCCCTGAGATATGAGGATTTGGTTCTAGAGATCTCTTAAGGGCAGTATTGGTATGAGTTTTCTCCTGTCACTGATCACACAAAGGTCAAAGTCTTTTTCTTCTTGACCTGGAGTTTGCTTCAATCCTTCAGTGGTAGCTACAACCCCAGGTTATTCCATCTATTTTGGTCTGATACTCCCTGTCCTCTGCCTAGCAAGGTAAAGGAGTCCAGGAGATAAGTGGGTTGTAATCCTGTCTGATAGTTTTGGGGATTGGCGTAAGAAACCCTGTTCTTATCCATGCATAGCCAAGATTAGATTTCCTTAGCAATTTTATCCATAAGTCCCCGAGCCTAAGCTTTGTGTAGATATCACTATAGCAAAAATCACAAAAAGCAGAATATCCATATTGTCTTGAAAGAAGAAGTCAAAACTGAGAAACAAGCCCACCTCAACAGATATCACAATACATTACAAAAAATCAGAAAGAATATGATAAGCCCTGCATCTGTGACTCGCTTGCATTGATCAACTCCTCTGTATGGGAACACAAACCTACAGAGACTGTGGAAGTGTTCAGAGAAAGAATTTGGAGTTATATTTTAAAGAGATTATTGATCCTGTTTAAGGAATAAACAGACTAACTAATGAAATTTATCTGATAGCTGGACAAGACAGAATTCATAATGAATGAAACAAAACTGGAGTTGACAGTCCAAAATATGAGGAAAAGTTCATCATGAAGATTGAAACATTGAAAAAGAATCAAATATAAATACTTGAAGATGGAAAGATATCATCATTAAAAACAAGACAATGTGGAAGAACACATTTTAAGGACAGATGATATATTTGAGATATACAAACAGACATATACAAAGGGGAATGAGAAGGAACATGAATAAAATTTCCAAGATGTTTGGGACACATTCAAAATGGTAAACATGAGAACTCATGGTGTAGGAAAATTAATGAAAAATTAACATGGAATAGATAGACTATCCAATGAAGTCTTACAGAAAACTTCCTAATCCTAGTAAAAGAAATGGGCATCCAAACACAAAAAGTTAATAGAACTTCAAGTAGAAATTAACAGAAAAGAAACTCACCATGAAACACCACAATCAGAATGTCAAAAATGCAAAGTAAAGAAGGAATTATAAAAGCAGCATGAGATAAAACATCAATGGCACATAAAGGCAGAGATTAAATATTTTCCCAGACATTTCATTAGCAATTTGAAATCCACAGAGCATGAAAGAAGTATTTCAAGCTCTGAAAGTAAACAACTGTAACGCCAAAATGCTATGCCCTGCAAAATTAGCTTTAATTTTTTTTGTTTTATTTTTAATTTTTTATTACATTTTAGTGTGCATGTATGTATGTATATACACATGTGACATGCATACACTTACCATAGAGTACATGTGGAGGTCAGAGGGAAACTTGCAGAAGTTTCTTCTCTCTTTCTACTATGTGAGTCCCAGGTACTGAACTCAGGTCATCAGGCTTAAGTGCAAATACCTCTACCTGCCTGTCCATCTATGTAGCTGCTCTCATGCAGTCATTTTGCTTATAAAATGCACCAAGACGAGTTGTCTCTCACATTCATGGAATGCTGCTTTGTATGTTCTAAGCATATTTTACACTTGGAGCATGAAGGACCAATCCTCTTTGAATACCATCAACTATCAATAGTTACTCTAAAAGACTAACCTATTAAGAGATTAGCTTAAAACATTTGGAGAAATGCTAAGACATGATATCTTTATTTTTATTTTCTTTCTGATATTAAAAGGTAAAAGCCAGGTGTTGTGGCACAGTACTCAGAAGGCAGAGGCAGGCAGGTATCTTAGAGAGGTAAGCAAGCCTTGTCTACATAGAAAGTTCCAGGTCATCTATGGCTATACAGAAAAGCAAAAACAAACAAACAAACAAACAAAAAAAAACCCGAAGGGGGTGGGTATTTCAAGACAAACACAAATTAGGGCAATTTATGATAATCCAGCACTGTAGAAAATTCTTAATGACGTATTTTATAGGGAGGATATAGAAAGAGAGCTTCCCATACATGCATATGTGAAAGTGTAGATGCCATAAAAAAGATTAAAAATTTGATCAAGGAAAGAAATACCCATGTCGAATTCAGCAAATCAGCAAACTAATAAGAGAGAAGGTTAGTAGTAATATATGAACAAAACAGAACAGCTAAACAAATTACTGAAAATTGAAAAAACATTTCTTTAGTAACTTTAAATGAAAGGACTCATATCTCAAGGCAAGTCTCAAGAAATAATAAAAAGTAACTGAGATCAGTGTCTTGTATTTATAAGGCCACGATGGGATAAAAGAACATTCTAGCAAGAGAAACCACAAAAATACTCGGGAGACTAAATGATACCTATTTGAATGAGCAGTGGGTAATTCATATAAGAAAACAAAGGTGAAATTTTAAAAATCCTACTGACAAATGATTACAATCAACTAGAACATGTGGGATGCAGCCAAGAAAGTTCTAAGAGGAAAGTTTATAGCAATAAGAACTCACATCCAAAAAATTAAAATCATGTATATCATATAAAAAACTCATGATGTAACCTAGAGTTTATTTTCAGAATTTGTAATTTTGACTTATGTGTGGAGTGTACATATGCATATTTTAGAATAATGTAAAATAAAAAAATTATAAAAAATTAAATTAAAAAAAAACTAATGATGTATCTCAGGGCTCTTAAATAAACAACAACAACAAAAACAGCCAATATTTGTAGATCATAAGATATAACATTAACTGTGGAAAAATTGATGAAACTGAGACTAAAATATAATATACAAAACTACCCAACTAGATTTGGTTATTTGTAAAAGTAAAGAGATACATAAGCCCTTAACCAACCTGACCAAAAGAGAGAGAGAAGTCACAAAATTAGAGATCAAATTGAGTCATTATAATAGACTCAAAAGAAGTACAATACATTATTAGAGGTTACTTTGCAAACCTGCACTCTAAAAAAGCCTAGAAGAAGTAGAATTTCTAAAGGCGCAATGTATACCAAAATTGAAACCCGAAAATTTAAATAATTTAAGTCAGGCACATTATAAACACTGATATAAAATCAAAATTCTTCCTTCTAAGGAACATCTTGGACTGAAAGGCTTTACCACTGAAATTTATCAAACTTTCAAATAAGATCTCATACCACTTCTGCTTTATCTGTTCCACAAAATAAGAGATGAAGAAACACTCCCAAATTCATTCTATATA
>VZQC01010789.1:422624-448766 GCA_009823505.1 Rhizomys pruinosus | reverse complement strand
ATTTTAACGCATATTTATTTTCATGGATATGTGAATTCAACTCTCTGAGTAATGTAGTAGCAAGAAATGTTTCTTTTGGGGAGCTGGAGAGATGGCTAAGTGGTTAAGAGCACCATCTGCTCTTGCTAAAGACCTGGGTTCTTTCCCAGCACCCACATGGTGGCTAACAACCATCTGTTAACTCCAGATCCAGGGAATCTGATCCCAGGGGCATTGCAGGACACGATTGTACCCACACACAGGCAGGCAATACAGTCATACATATAAAATAAAGTAACAACTGGGCGTGGTGGCGCACGACTTTAATCCTAGCACTCGGGAGGCAGAGGCAGGTGGATCTTTGTGAGTTCAAGTCCAGCCTGGTCTACAGAGTGAGTTCCAGGACAGCTGGGGCTACAGGGAGACCCTGTCTTGAAAAGACCAAAATAAATAAATAAATAAATAAATAAATAAATAAATAAATAAATAAAAATAAAAATATAAAGTAACAAATAAAATAAAAAGAGAAATAGTTCTTCATTCCATAAGACTCCAATATGTGTTATTCCTTCAAGGCAATGCTTTTGATAGTTGGGATTTTTTTTTAATTCCATTGACCAGTAATGAAATAGGAATTTGATATGACTAGCCACTGAATTCAATTTTCAAAGTATAGACTTATAAAGAGTGACCTTTTGTTTGCTTCATTTTGTAATCTTAGTTTTTCACTTTCTTTTTAAAAGTGTTTCAAATAATTATATATCAATACTGTTGAATATACAAATTGAATTTGTATATATAAACTATGATTATAAGTTTTCAAAGAACAGTTCACAGAAATTAACTTGGTTTTCATGAGATATTTTCAATAATTTTTTTCCTTTTCTCTTTTAATGAAATATGAAGAACATTTCCTTGCATCACTTGACTATATTTACTTTTGATTTACATACATAATTTGCTTATTTTAATATTTTAAGTAGTAAGTATGGAATTTCATATGAATATACAACAAATATAAATAAGTGAAAACATTACTTTAGCAAACTGAAAACTTCAGAATGTTGCAGAGCCTGTACTGAAGCTTAACAAAATCCTCCCCCACGTAGGAAAGACTGTGAGTGTCTGACTTTCCAGAGCAGAATAACATTGAAAAAAATCACCTATTTCACAAAGAAAATTAAAATAAAATTCATTCATTTATAATGACAGATACAGGCTCTGATTTAGTCATCTTGAATATGACAAACTCATTAAAAATCTTAATAATTTGCCCATGCTTCTTATGATTCACTATATTTTGACCTGAAAATGTCAGTTGAAAGGCATAGTCTTCATTTTCAAAATGATGGGAAATAGTGTATTTTCCCCCACTTCTGTAATATGATAGCACCTTCCTCTCCAAATGAGGACAGTTTTACAGTTGTTGTTTTCCTAACAGAACACCTAAGTGTAGGTAATTTATAAATACAACAAAATTAATTTATTTTTGTTGATGCTGTGGGAATTTAGAAAAAAATCCATGGCCTGTGCTCTTGGAGTGGTAAAGGCTACTTTCTCCTTCATCAATTGAGAATATTGGAAAAGAAGATGTTTGAGGAAGAAAAACAACAGGCCTACCCCTTGATGCTTAACCCATGTTCATGAAAAATATTAATCCATGCATGAATGCACGTCTATCATGACCCCATATGTCTTTTGCAGAACTTACCATGTAACAAAACATTTACATTGACAGCTTTAGCATGAGTTCGGTTTAAGAGAGATCTAGCCAAACCAATGTAATTCCCTTCCCAAACGTGAAAGTCAAATATTGTAGTGTGGTATATTAGGGTATACTTTTTTCTCATCACCTGATTCTTCTGTTCTTTGTTTCTTTGAAATTTTAGATGTATTGTCCCTTACAAAAATGCTTGTACAAAAGATAATGAGGTCTGTCTCCTCTTTCTTCTAAAGCTGCGGCAAATATCTCTTTATGCTTAAGCTAAGGTTCCCACATGCTATTCCAGGTAACAAGAAGAGAATCTAAAAATCTCCATTGCATACACATGTAAAAACACCATGGGAGGTACACACTGAGGGTTTGGTAAGGAAACCCTTAACTTTGTAGGTGAGCCTAGAAAATCAGTCCACAACAAAAACTTTAAAAATGGATTTTTTGAAGAACTTCTCGAGTTACAAAATTTGAGAAAAATTTACACTTAAAATATTTTTTCCCATTTTATTTTAAAATGGCATATATTCTGAGAACAATATTAACCTTGTTTTATTGTTATTCCTTAATGAAACTCCCAGAGAAGTTGTGCTCTGTCTTAAGTAACATGTTTTGGTTTGAGGAATAACAAAAATCAGAAGTAAAATTATAAAGTTTCTCCTTCCTCTACATGCACATCTGTGTTTACTGCAGCTCTCTTCACAATAGCAGAAAACATGGTATATCTACACAGTGGAATTCTATGTAATGGTAAAGAAAGATGACATCATGAACTTTGCAGGTAAACGGGTGGAACTTGAAGCCATTATGTTAAGTGAAATAACACAGTGTCAGAAAAACAGGTAACTTATGTTGTCCCTCATTTATGGATCCTAGTACCAAATCATTCTTTAGAAGGGAAACTGAATAATTCCTTTTTATCCTTTATTTTTTATTAAATATAACACCTGATGTTACTCATCAACTTGCTATGTCATATAGGAATGTAAAGTAATGTTTTTCTTTACCTGAATACAACCCTACTGTCAAAATGTGAATCCCTGAATATGTTTTGGAAATGACCAATAATAATTCTAAAATTGAACTATACCTGAATTGAACTATACCTGAAGTAAACTGGTCAATTGATAGATACCTAAAATCTTCAGTTTTAACTCAGATGTAGTGGTGTATGTGCCTTTAATGCCAGCACTTGGAAGGCAGAGGCAGGCAGAAGTATTTTTTCAATTATATTTAGGTACAGAACAATGTACTAGTTCTCTCAATAAAAATGTTTTGCACAATTTACATTTTTAAGTTTTCATAAGGAAATATTTAAAGTCTGAAGTCCAACTTCAGCCTTGTTTTTTAAGTATGCTAAAAATCAATATCAGTGCATATGCTTAACATTAAATGCACAATTAATTTTATTGCAACTTGTGTCAAAACAGTCAATACCATCCCAATGAAAGCTACTTTTCCCATGAGAAAAGTGTAACATTACATCTATACATATTATGAACTACATATTCAGATTTTTTTCTATTTTTATTTAGAATAAAACTATCCATAGGCATTCGCAATTTTATGTCTACTTTGAAAAAAATACTCTTCTTCTGTAAGTTTGCTCAAATAGAATTACATTCAAATAACAGATTAAGGCAAAAAAGAGGAAATGGGACTCTATTCCTGAGTGATATTACTGCTCTAATCATATAATAAATTCCTATGGTTACTCTGGATCATGTGGAAAATTCACTTGCCCTTTACTGAGCAATCTAATTTTCTTAATGTCCTAGCAGCTTATTTGTGACATATATAATTCCCAGCAATATTCTCTAGAAAAGCTCTCCAATGCCACATCATTATTATGTCACTTTCTCAGCTCTATATTATTTCTGGATTACTAACTGATATTTCTTTTCTCTATCACTGGGATATCTCTTGTAGTTGAACATGAAATGTGTTACAATGTATCACTATTTGAACACTTGGTGCACTGCTAGAGGTGCTGAAAGGTCAATCTTCAGAGTCCATAACCGATAATAATTATTGATTAAGTATTTAGAAGATCAAATAGTTTACTCTTTTTATATTTGAAATAATGTTTAATTTGAGAGTAGAGTAGATATCATTATGAAAAGCAACCCTTCCCTAAATTGAATTCATGCCTTGAAAAACACATTTATGGATGGGTATGCCTAAGTACATGTGCATATTTCTTTAGAGTTTTACACAGAAATGGGAACATACATAAATAAGTTAGGTATACATCAAAAACAATGTAGCCGGGCATGGTGGTGCATGCCTTTAATCCTAGCACTTGGGAGGCAGAGGCAGGTGGATCTTTGTGAGTTCAAGGCCAGCCTGGTCTACAGAGTGAGTTCCAGGACAGCTGGGGCTACAGGGAGACCTCATCTCCAAAAAGACCAAAAAAAAAAAATAAATAAATAAAAGCAAACAAAAAAGAAAAACAATGTAATACATTCCATATTAGTGTTTCTAGGTGTCATGAATTATTTAATGTTCCTAGAATCAATTTATTATTAATTTATTATGTATACCCAATCCAGTTTTGTTAAAGAAGAGTTTCTTATAGACTCAAGTTTTTTCACACTTTGTATATGGATTCCAGGTGCTGGTGGTGTTTGAGGCAGTCATAGCATCCCTAAGATCTGTTGTCTTGCTTGCGGAAACACATCCCTGAACAAATGTTTTGAGAGTTCATATCCTGCCCCACTTCCAGGTAGCTCTCTCTGCTTCCTGGAGTGCTTGAAAATGGGAGCACCCAGCTTTGTCCTCTAACTGCCTATGCTGCCCTGTTTCTCCCTGACATGAGGGACTCTTATCCCTCTGAAACAATAAACCCAAACAAACTCTTCCTTCTATAAACTGTGTTTGTCATGGTATGTATCAAATGACACAGAAATAGAATAGTTACAGAGAAAAGTAGCTAATATAAATAATAATTTCTCAGTAGATTTTATGTTGAATAGTCCATGATATAAAGGAGTTGGCTAATACTGGCAATTTATAGACAAAAGTGAAAAAGGACACTCCAAATTCATATATAGGGACCATCTTAAGTAACCAAGAAATAAAGGACTCTAGTATTATTTTCAGTTCTGTTGAGGCAGATATTGGAATGATTCTAGAAATTCTAAAGCATGTGTTTTAGAATGGCTTTTTCAACCAGGGAAAAAAGATATACTTGACATAGAAAAATGATTTTAAAATGTACATATATACTATGCTGTTTTCTAGAGAACATTCTGTTTTTTTTTTTATTGATGCTTTCTGTATTTCATACATCATTTTCCAATTCAGTTCAAGCATATATCACCTTCCCTTCCCCCCACCCCAATCCTACCCATCCCAGATCATGCATTCTGTCCTAACGAAGTTTACATTCTAGGTGCTACAAAGGTTTTAACACGAGAAACTTCCTTACCTCCCCCCATAGAACAAGGGGAAATATGATGATGAGGAGGTTGTTCTCCAGCTGTAGATTGGAGCCAGCTGTTATAGAGGTAATCTCTTGTAAAACCAGTAAAACTGCCTTCTTTAATTGACTAATAGACATAGGAACTATGAAAAGGATTATTCTCTATTCAGAACCAAATATAATGCTAAAGTCTCCTTAAGCTATGCACTTAAGCAAAATATATTAATACAGGAGCTCTGACATCAACAATGGATTATTCTACCAAGGAGATGTTGGCCAGGGGATCCAAGCCCATACAAAAGGTAAAGGCTCCTTGCCTCCAAACTGGGATATCTGCAGGAAGAGAGGCGATAAGGCCCTGCTGTTGAAGACCTGATATAAACATGGGAAAGTTGTGTGGAGAACATTCTGTTTTCTATAGAAATATATTTTGGACTAAAACAGAATCTTTAAAATCTAATGCTTTTATAAGACAATAAACATATTAAACAAAGAATAGATTTCTGAATTTCCATTAAATGAAAGTGAGGAAATGAGCAGTCTCTGGTCATTGTGGAAGGAGTGAAGAAAAGGAACATTGCTGGGAGTTCCTAAGAGAAGTATTTGACCTCTCTCATGCTTATGAGAGCATTTAGGCACTCGGTTATAATGTTAAGATGATATATTTAATAGAAGGATAACAATGATCACCTTGCTACTGGATGGATCAAGTTGCTACTGGATGGCCATTGAAGATCACCATGTTACAGGAAAATGAGATTAGTAATCTCTTCTCATGGCTCATTTTCTTTATACAATTAAGAACTGAGCTGCCTGTTCACTGTGAGAATACTGTATGTAGAAGTGCTCAATTAAACCAATATCTGCTGAGTACTATTCTATGAGGTCTATAAGCAGGGGCCCATGAATGCCGGCTGAACTGGTGAGATTCAAGTATGGAGGGCCTGCAACAGCTAGTACAAACTGTAAGTCTGAACAACAACATGCCAATGCACTATGTCTTTGTTTGCCATTGGACACACAACTGAGAGAAATGTAAGTACTTTTACAACTGAAATCATAATGAAAACTAGTTCAAGAATTGGTGGAATGACTCAAGCAAGAGGACCTGTGTTGAGATTTTTAGAACCCATATAAAGTGTAAGTGCGGTGGTAGCCTCCTGTCATTCCAATCTGTGAAGACAGAGATAGGGGATCCACTGGAGCAAGTTGTTTAGGAAGAATACCCATAAGGGAGCTCAGAAGAGAACTGCCTCAAAAATAATGTGGAGGAGATCAATCAAGGCACATTCTGGACAATAACCTGAAGCCTCCATGTACAGGCACATGCATGCAAATGGACCCCTGCTCACACACGAGCCAACATTCACAAAATTGCACACACACACACACACACACATACACATACAGACACATACACTGGGACACAAAAAATTAATGGTTGAATAAGTCGTAATTAAGGCACTCACTGAACTTCACTGCCTTACAGTCACTCAAGAAATTCACGTCACTTGACCGACATGACCTTCCCTTCCCTTCCCTTCCCTTTCCCTTCCCTTCCCTTCCCTTACTCCTTCCCTCTCCCTTCCCTTCCTCTTACTCCTCCTCCCTTCCCTTCCCTTTCCCTTCCTCCCTTCCCTTCCCGTTTCCCTCCTCTATTTCCCAGTTTGACTTGTAGCTTTTCCTTCTTCCCTTTCTCCCTTTGTCTCTCTGTCCCTTCCATCTTCTCCTTCCTTTTATAAAATATCATTCCACCAGAATCATTAAGGTCAGAGCCTTCGCTATGACATGCTTAACAAGCTGGGCTCAACCATGCATCCTTAAGAAGACAAAGAGCCAAATTAATAGTGAAAAGTAGAAAGACTATTGAATGTGCCCAAACTTGAGGATCCTTTTCTCTTCTTCAGTATCCTGACTTCCTGAAAAATTTCACTTATTCTTGTTTTTTTATATTGTTTCAATAGTCTGATAATCAACTTGAGAGACAGCAAGAAAAATTTTGCACACCCTCATTTCTGTAAGATCAGTTAGAGTTGCTTACAACCAAATGCCTTCAATATTAGTTTTTTATTTTCACTTATAATTTGGCTTTTAGGAAACAGTTTTCCTACAATGCCGCCTAATCTGGGCTTGTACTTCTGGGCTCAGTGATCTCCCTGTCCCAACCTCCAGAATGGCTGAGCCCACAGGTGTACATCTGTTTTCCTAGCTTCAATACAATTTTTTACTCTATCTAAATTTTAAATTAACAAGACAGAATCCTTATATCTTGTGCCTAGAATACTTTATAGGAATCAAATATATCCAAAGAATAAAGAAACAAGTCAATAAATCTATCTAATTTTAGCCATCTGAGTATGTTTTTTTGTTCCCTTTAAATAAAGTGACAGAATACCTCAGGTTTGATACTACAAGAGCCTAGTGCCAAGTTTATGATAAGAAATTCACTGTGACCAACATAACATTCACTAAATTATTTATACGCATCTCAATTTAATATTTATTATAAACTTTGTAATTACAAGATCCTATGCTTGAGCCAAATGATAATAATTTTTAGATGATGGTGTAAATAGTTTTGGCTCTGCTCAATTCAGGCTTTTTTTTATTAAACTATTAGAAAGATGGGCTGGAGAGATAGCCTAGCGGTTAAGAGCACCAATTGCTCTTGCAGAGGACCTGAGTTCGATCCCCAGCACCCACATGGCAGCTGAGAACTGTCTGAAACTCCAATTCCAGGAGAACTCCAGTCCCAGGGGAATCCGAGACCCTCTTCTGACCTCCGCGGCATTGCATGACATGGATGCACAGACCTACAAGCAGACAGTACATTCATACACATACAAAAAATAAATAAATATAATTTAAAAAAGAAAGTAAAGCTTTAAGATGGATTGCTGTCATACAAATGAAAAAGATGGGATTTTTTACATCACTTAGATGTTTTTGAATATTTCCAGTAATAAATCTAAATTAATAATTTCTGAAAGGAGTTAATAGTTTAACTCAAGATTGGAGATCTTTTTTTTCTTTTTCTGAGAGAAATTTAAAAGTGAGTTATATGGCTATAAAAAATGGTTTCCTAAAACAATATTAATAGTGAACACCACATTCGCTTCTCATTTTCCTGAAGTCTTAATGCATGATATAATTCCTAACCAACAGGAGGCTGCAAATCAGCCTGTTTCAAGTCATGTGGGGTTTCTTCTTTTCCCAATAACATTTTTGCAAAAATTTAAGTATTATTCTGTCACATTTATGCACAAAGCTTTTCAATAAACTAACGGTGACCTGATGAGACATTTTATGCCTCCTCTTTCTCCTTTCCTCTCTGCGACCACCCATTGACCAGCAGTGGCCATGCCCCTATCTCAGAGCTCCTCTGATTCTCACTATACGGACACACAATGCATTTGTGTGAAATACTTTTATGTTCTTCTGCCTAGAGACTTTCTAGTGTTCACTCCATCTGCCTAACTTGTTCCCAGACCAAAGCTTTGTTTCACTACCTGAAGGTTTGCAGAAGGCCAGGGTTTAGAAAGATCGTCATAAGTATGTGGCTCTTCAGAATCTGGAGCCTGGAAAACACTTGATTAGTATTTGCTAAATGAAGGACTCAGTGAGTGTGCAGATGAATGATGATAGGATGACTGACTTGATTTTGAACACACACATTATTTCAACCATTTCTTATCCTCTCTGCCAATTTTAGGCTCAGATCTGGTTATACAAAGAGAACAAAGAGGCCTGGAGAGATGGCCTAGCGGTTAAGAGCGCCAACTGCTCTTACAGAGGACCCGGGTTCGATTCCCAGCACCCACATGGCGGCTGAGAACCGTCTGAAACTCCAATTTCAGCTTTGTGGGACAGAGCCAGAGATCATGTTCACACACCTTTAAAACTGCTGTGTTATTATTAGTTAGCATAGTTGATCATTTACACTGGCTAACTTATAAACTAAGTTTTTACCAGATAAATGGATATATGGATGATTCCTCCAGTTCCAGGGGAATCTGACACCCTCTTCTGACCTCCGCGGCATTGCACAACACGGGTGCACAAACCTGCATGCAGACAGTACATTGATACGCATACAGGAATAAATAAATTAAAAAAAAAGAGATTTCTTTAAAAAACAAAACAAAACAAAAAGCAAAGAGAACAAAGAGTAATAGATTTCCCCAGGCCTAATTCAGTTTTGTCTTGAAAAGTGAATGATTCAAAATGCCAAAATTTCTCTAAGCACACCTGCAAGGAGCAGAATGATTACCTGAATACCTCAAAATAAAATTATCAAAATTCTGTTTTTTTTTCCTAATCTGTGTTTTGTGCTCTTTTGTCATCACAGTCTCTGTTGCAAAAGATAATGGCCATGCTTGGTTATGGCTCACGGAAAATAAAATGAAGCCACCAAGTTCTCTGTTTTAATTATTCTATTATGATATTTTACTACAAGCAATTTCATTTATGATTCTGTGTATCATCAAGTAATATACATTAAGTGATATGACAGTGTTAGATACAACAAAGGAATATAATACTGTAATTGTTTTAACTTTGAATTAAGGATTGAAAAGCAATCTAAAGCATCTGAAGTTGGAATTTATAGGAAATAGATGCCAAAAAATAAACTGGAAATTTCCAAAAAGCTTATCCTTATGTTGAATTAATAATCATTCTCTTCCTTTATGTTTATCTTAGAGAACTAACCTCTATTTTAAAATAGTATTTAATACTAATGCTGCTTTCTGAAAAATATGACTCTTACAATATTCTTGGAGAATTTCATATTTTGGCTTTTAAAATAACATCTCTTACTGTGGGAGATATAATCTAATATCCATAATAGTTGCTGAAAGTACAAAAACAATCAAAATAAAAAAAATCATATCTATACCATGATTTTTTCTCCTAAATACATCCATATATCCATTTATCTGGTAAAAACTTAGTTTATAAGTTAGCCAGTGTAAATGATCAACTATGCTAACTAATAATAACACAGCAGTTTTAAAGGTGTGTGAACATGATCTCTGGCTCTGTCCCACAAAGCTGAACTTTACTTTCATCTTTTCACTTCATCCACTTCATTGCTTCTTGTATTATCATGGATTGTTTGTGATTTGCTCTCAAACTTTACACCGTTTGAGTAAAATAAAGGCAATTTGGAGAAAAACAACACTGATTCTATAGGAGTTGATTTTAGGCAAGTTCTGAGGGACAAAAATAAGAGACTAGGGCACAAATTGGACACGGTAGGACAGAGTGAGTGATGTTAGATCTCACTTTGCTACCCAGAACAACAGGCAATTTTGAGCTTTTAATTTGTTGCTTATGGAATTCTCTATATCACATTTGGTGACATCAGCTGATCATGGGTATCTCAACCATGCAAAACAAACTTTCAGATCAAATGTAACTTCTGCTCTGGGACTGACTTGTATCTGTATTTTTTTTAAATGTCTTTCATTCAGAATGAGCTAATGGAATAATCATTGTTTCCTCATAACTATTGCACATTCACACTAGTCTTGCTCATTCTAAAACTCCATTCTTATTTATATTTTTAAAATATTAAATCAGTAATACATGTAAAATTACTGGCCTAGCTGTCCTGAGGCCCTTGGTTCCATCCCTAGAATCGCAGATGAACAAAATAGAACAATGATGATAATAATAATAATATAATAAATACTTTAGACAAAAAGTTTTTAAAATTTGTTTGTTTTTATGTTTGCTACCATAGTATTTATTGAGTGCATGTCAATTGAATGTCAGAGCAAAGAGATAAAGAAAAAATAAATATATTGGCTCACACTTGTATGCTTACTTGGGTATGGATGGATACAGTGACTTCCACAATTCATTTTTCCCTTCTCTCAGCTCTTGTGCTTGCATGTGTTTCACACTGTAGTTTCTTATAAGCTGGGTTCTATTTTCATTCCAGACATGAAAAGACTTCCTTTATTCNAGGTTCCCACATGCTATTCCAGGTAACAAGAAGAGAATCTAAAAATCTCCATTGCATACACATGTAAAAACACCATGGGAGGTACACACTGAGGGTTTGGTAAGGAAACCCTTAACTTTGTAGGTGAGCCTAGAAAATCAGTCCACAACGAAAAACTTTAAACATGGATTTTTTGAAGAACTTCTCGAGTTACAAAATTTGAGAAAAATTTCACTTAAATATTTTTTCCCATTTTTTTTAAAATGGACACTATATTCTTTGAGAACATATTTAACCTTGTTTATATGTATATTCCTTAATGAAACTCCCAGAGAGTTGTGCTCTGTCTTAAGTAAACATGTTTTGTGTTGAGTGAATAACAAAAATCAGAAGTAAAATTATAAACGTTCTCCTTCCTCTTACATGCACATTCTTGTTTACTTGCAGTCTCTTCACAATAGCAAAAAACGGATAGTATATCTACACAGTTATTGAATCTATGTAATGGTAAAGAAAGATTGACATCATGAATTTGCAAAAACGGGTGTTGGACTGAAGCCATTAGTTAAGTTGAATATAACACATCTATGTCAGAAAAAACAAACAGTAAACTTATGTTGCCCTTCATTATGGATCCTAGACCACATCATTTATTAGAAGGGAAAGTAAATAATTCCTTTTATCCTTTATTTTTTAGTTACACTTATAACACCTGATGTTATCTCATCCAACTTGCTATGTATTTAGGAATGTAAAAGTAATGCTTTTTCTTTACACTGAATACAACCCTACTGCCAAAAATGTGAATCCCTGAATATGTTTTGGAAATGACCAATAATAATTCTAAAATTGAACTATACCTGAAAATTGAACTATACCTGAAGTTAAACTGGTCAATTATAGATACCTAAAATCTTCAGTTTTAACTCATATGTTCAGTGGGTGCATTGATGCCTTAATGGCCAGCACTTGGAAGGCAGAGGGCGGCAGAAGTATTTTTCAATTATATTGAGGTTACAGAACAATGTACTAGTTCATCTCAATAAAAATGTTTTGCACAATTTACATTTTTAAGTTTTCATAAGGAAATATTTTAAAAGTCTGAAGTCCAACTTCAGCCTTGTTTTTTTTAAGTATGCTAAAAATCAATATCAGTGCATATGCTTAACATTAAATGCACAATTAATTTTATTGCAACTTGTGTCAAAACAGTCAATACCATCCCAATGAAAGCTACTTTTCCCATGAGAAAAGTGTAACATTACATCTATACATATTCATGAACTTAACATATTCAGATTTTTTCTTATTTTTATTTAAGAATAAACTAATCCATAGCATTCGGCAATTTTATGTCTACTTTGAAACAAAATACTCTCTTCTTCTGAAGTTTGCTCAAATAGGAATTACATTCAAATAAGACGCTTAAGGCAACAAAAGAGGAAATGGGACTCTATTCCTGAGTGATATTACTGCTCTAATCATATAATACAATTCCTATGGTTACTCTGGATCATGTGGAAAATTCACTTGCCCTTTACTGAGCAATCTAATTTTCTTAATGTCCTAGCAGCTTATTTGTGACATATATAATTCCCAGCAATATTCTCTAGAAAAGCTCTCCAATGCCACACGATTATATGTCACTTTCTCACGCTCTATATTATTCTGATCTAACTGATATTTCTTTTATCTATCACTGGGATATCTCTTGTATTTGAACATGAAATGTGTTACAATGTATCACTATTTGAACACTTGGTGCACTGCTAGAGGTGCTGAAAGGTCAATCTTCAGAGTCCATAACCGATAATAATTATTGATTAAGTATTAGAAGATCAATAGTTTACTCTTTTTATATTTGAAATACATGTTTAATTTGAGAGTCGAGTAGCATCTTATGAACAGCACCTTCCCTAAACTGAATTCATGCTTGAAAAACACATTTATGGAGGGTATCTGCCTAAGTACATGTGCATATTTCTTTAGAGTTTTACACAGAAATGGGAACATACATAAATAAGTTAGGTATACATCAAAAACAATTAGCCGGCATGGTGGTGATGCCTTTTCAATCCTCGCACTTGGGAGGCAGAGGCAGGTGGTTTTCATCTTTGTTGAGTCAAGGCAAGCCTGGTCTACAAGTGAGTTCCAGGACAGCTGGGCTACAGGGACCTTCATCAAGCCAAAAAAAAAACCAAAAAAAAAAAATATATAAAAGCAAACAAAAAAAAAACTAATGTACTACCATATCCTATAGTGTTTCTAGTGTCATGAATTATTTACATGTTCCAGAGACTCATTTATATTAATTTTATTATGTAACCCAATCCAGTTGTTGTTAAAGAAGAGTTTCTTATAGACTCAAGTTTTTTCACACTTTGTATATGGATTCCAGGTGCTGGTGGTGTTTGAGGCAGTCATAGCATCCCTAAGATCTGTTGTCTTGCTTGCGGAAACACATCCCTGGACAAATGTTTTGAGAGTTCATATCCTGCCCCACTTCCAGGTAGCTCTCTCTTGCTTCCTGGAGTGCTTGAAAATGGGAGCACCCAGCTTTGTCCTCTAACTGCCTATGCTGCCCATGTTTCTCCCTGCCATGGGACTCTTATCCTCTGAAACAATTAAACCCAAACAAACTCTTCCTTCTATAAACTGTGTTTGTCATGGGTATGTATTCAAATGACCACAGAATAGAATGAGTTACAGAGAAAAAGTATGCTAATACTAATAATAAATTTCTCAGTGATTTTAGTTTGAATAGTCCATGATATAAAGGAGTTGGCTAATACTGGCAATTTATAGACAAAAGTGAAAAAGGACACTCCAAATTCATATATAGGGACCATCTTAAGTAACCCAGAAATAAAGGACTCTAGTACTATTTTCAGTTCTGTTGAGGCAGATATTGGAATGATTCTAGAAATTCTAAAGCATGTGTTTTAGAATGGCTTTTTCAACCAGGGAAAAAGAAAGATATTACTTGACATAGAAAAAATGATTTTAACATGTCATAGTTATTAATATTGCTGTTTCTAGGACCACATTCTTTGTTTTTTTTTTTTTTATTGATGCTTTCTGTATTTCAATACATCATTTTCCAATTCAGTTCAGCATATATCCTCTTCCATTCCCCCCCCCCCAACCCTTACCATCCCAATCATGCATTCTGTCCTAACGAAGCTTACATTCTAGGTGCTACAAAGGTTTTAACACGAGAAACTTCCTTACCTCCCCCATAGAACAAGGGAACTATGATATGAGGGGTTGTCTCCAGCTGTTAGATATGGAGCCAGCTGTTTATAGAGGTAATCTCTTGTAAACCAGTAAAACTGCCTTCTTTAATTGACTTAAAAGATCTAAGAACTGGGAAAGGATTAATTCTCTATCATAAACCAAATATAATGGCTAAGTCTCCTTAACTACTGCACTTCAACGCCAAATATATTAATACAAGAGAGCTCGACATCAACAATGTTATTCTCGAGGAGATGTTGCCAGGGGATCCAAGCCCGTACAAAATGTAAAGGCTTCCTTCCGTCCAAACTGGACACTGCAGGAGAGAGGCAGAAAGGCCCTGCTCGTTGAAGACCTGAATCGAACATGGAAAGTTGTGTGGAGAACATTCTGTTTTCTATAGAAATATATTTTGGACTAAAACAGAATCTTTAAAATCTAATTGCTTTTAATAAGACAATAAACATATTAAACAAAGAATAGATTTCTGAATTTCCATTAAATGAAAGTGAGGAAATGAGCAGTCTCTGGTCATTGTGGAAGGAGTGAAGAAAAAGGACATTGGCTGGGAGTTCCTAAGAGAAGTATTTGACCTCTCTCATGCCTATGAGAGCATTTAGGCATCGGTTATAATGTTAAGATGATATATTTAATAGAAGGATAACAATGATCACCTTGCTACTGGATGGATCAAGTTGCTACTGGATGGCCATTGAAGATCACCATGTTACAGGAAAATGAGATTAGTAATCTCTTCTCATGGCTCATTTTCTTTATACAATTAAGAACTGAGCTGCCTGTTCACTGTGAGAATACTGTATGTAGAAGTGCTCAATTAAACCAATATCTGCTGAGTACTATTCTATGAGGTCTATAAGCAGGGGCCCATGAATCCGGCTGAACTGGTGAGATTCAAGTATGGAGGGCCTGCAACAGCTAGTACAAACTGTAAGTCGAACAACAACATGCCAATGCACTATGTCTTTGTTTGCCATTGGACACACAACTGAGAGAAATAGTAAGTTACTTTTACAACTGAAATCATAATGAAAACTAGTTCAAGAATTGGGGGAATGACTCAAGCAAGAGGACCTGTGTTGAGATTTTTAGAACCCATATAAAGTGTAAGTGCGGTGGTAGCCTCCTGTCATTCCAATCTGTGAAGCAGAGATAGGGGATCCACTGGAGCAAGTTGTTTAGGAAGAATACCCATAAGGGAGCTCAGAAGAGAACTGCCTCAAAAATAATGTGGAGGAGATCAATCAAGGCACATTCTGGACAATAACCTGAAGCCTCCATGTACAGGCACATGCATGCAAATGGACCCCTGCTCACACACGAGCAAAACATAACAATTTAAATTTTAAACAACATTGCACAACAACACACACACACACAACACACATACAGAAACATACACTGGACACAAATTATGGTTATAATCTAATTAGCCTTCCCTCCGCTTCCCCCTTGCCTTCACACTTCCAAGAAATTCCCGTCCTTCACTTCGACTTCCCTTCCCTTCCTTCCCTTCCTTCTCTTCACCTTCCCTCCTTCCCTTCCCTTACACTCCCCTTCCTTTCCCATTCCCTCCTCCTATCCCTTCCCCTTCCCTTCCTTTCCCTTCCTTCCCTCCCTTCCCCTTCCCTTCCCTTCCTTCCCTCCTTCCCTCCCTTCCCTTCCCTTCCCTTCCCTTCCCCTCTATTTTCCCAGTCTTGACTTTGTAGCTTTTCCTTCTTCCCTTTCTCCCTTTGTCTCTCTGTCCCTTCCATCTTCTCCTTCCTTTTAAAAATATCATTCCACCAGAATCATTAAGGTCAGAGCCTTCGCTATGACATGCTTAACAAGCTGGGCTCAACCATGCATCCTTAAGAAGACAAAGAGCCAAATTAATAGTGAAAAGTAGAAAGACTATTGAATGTGCCCAAACTTGGAGGATCCTTTCTCTTCTTGTACCTGCCTTCCTGAAAAATTTCACTCTATATCTGTTTTTTTATATTGTTTCAATAGTCTGATAATCAACTTGAGAGACAGAAGAAAAATTTTGCACACCCTCATTTCTGTAAGATCAGTTAGAGTTGCTTACAACCAAATGCCTTAATATTAGTTTTATTATTTTACTTATAATTTGGCTTTTAGGAAACAGTTTCCGTACAATGCCGCCCTAATTTTTATTCTGGGGGAGGCTTGTACTTCTGGCTCAGTGATCTCCTGTCCCAACCATCCAGAATGGCTGCAGCCCACAGGTGTACCATCTGTATTCCTAGCTTCAATACAATTTTTTATAATCTAAATTTTAACATTAACAAGACAGAATCCTTATATCTTGTGCCTAGAATACTTTATAGGAATCAAATATATCCAAAGAATAAAGAAACAAGTCAATAAATCTATCTAATTTTAGCCATCTGAGTATGTTTTTTTGTTCACCTTTAACATAAAGTGACAAGAATACCTCAGGTTTGATACTACAAGAGCCTAGTGCCAAGTTTATGATAAGAAAATTCACTGTGACCAACATAACATTCACTAAATATTTACCATTCTCAATTTCTAATTATCTATTATAATAACTTTAGTATTACAGATCCTATGCTTGACGCCAAATGATTATATATTTTATGATGGTGTAAACTAGTTTGGCTCTTGCTCACTTCGGCTTTTTTTATTTAAACACTATTAGAAGATGGGCTGGAGAGAGTAGCCTACGCGTAAGGTACCAATTTGCTCTTTGCAGAGGACCTGAGTTCGATCCCCAGCACCCACATGGACGGCTGAGAACTGCTGAAACTATCAATCCAGGAGAACCCCAGTCCCCAGGGGAATCCGAAGACCCCCTTCTGAACCCCGCGGGCATTGCAACGACATAGGGAGTGCACAGACCTAACGCAGCGTGTCAACATAGCAAAAAGTAAATTCAAAAAATAAATAAAAATAGAGAAAAAAGAAAGTGTAAAGCTTTAGATGGATGCGGGCATGACAAAGGAAAAAGAGGATGGTGGTTGACATCACTTAATGTTTTTGGAAATATTTCTCAGAATACATCTAATTCAAAATTTCTGAAAGGAGTTAATAGTTTTAACTTCAAGGATTGGAGAATCTTTTTTTTTTTTTTCTGTAGAGAAATTTATAAGAGAAATTATATGGCTATAAAAAATGGTTTTCCTAAAACAATATTAACTCGTGAACACCACATTCGCTTCTCATTTTCCTGAAGTCTTACATGCATATGATAATTCCTAACCAACAGGAGGCTGCAAATCAGGCCTGTTTCAAGTCAGTGGGTGTTTCTTTCTTTTCCCAAATAAATTTTTGCAAAATTTAAGTATTATTCTGTCACATTTATGCACAAAGCTTTTCAATAAACTAACGGTGACCTGATGAGACATTTTATGCCTCCTCTTTCCCATTTCCTCTCTGACGACCACCCATTGACCAGCAGTGGCCATGCCCCTATCTCAGAGCTCTCTGATCCTCACTATACGGACACACAATGCATTTGTGTGAAATACTTTTATGTTCTTCTGCCTAGAGACTTTCTAGTGTTCACTCCATCTGCCTAACTTGTTCCCAGACCAAAGCTTTGTTTCACCTACCTGAAGGCTTTGCAGAAGGCCAGGGTTTAGAAAGATCGTCATAAGTATGTGGCTCTTCAGAATCTGGAGCCTGGAAAAACACTTGATTAAGTATTTGCTAAATGAAGGACTCAGTGAGTGTGCAGATGAATGATGATAGGATGACTGACTTGATTTTGAACACACACATTGTTTCAACCATTTCTTATCCTCTCTGCCAATTTTAGGCTCAGATCTGGTTATACAAAGAGAACAAAGAGGCCTGAGAGAGGCCTCAGCGGTTAAGAGCGCTCAACTGCTCTTACAGAGGACCCGGGTCGATTCCAAGCACCCACATGGCGGCTGAGAACCGTCTAAATCCAATTTCAGCTTTGTGGGGACAGAGCCAGAGATCTGTTCACTACACCTTTCAAAACTGCTGTGTTATATATTAGTTAGCATAGTTGATCATTTACACTGGCTAACTTATAAACTAAGTATTTTACCAGTAAGGATAAGGATGATTCCTCCGCAGTCAGGGATCCGACACCCTCTTCTGACCTCCGCGGCTATGCACAACACGGGTGCACAAACCTCACATGCGACACTAAGTACATTGATACGCATACAGAAATAAATAAATTAAAAAAAAAGAGACTTTAAAAACAAAACAAAACAAAAAAGCAAAGAGAAAAGAGTATTAGATTTCCCCAGGCCTACATTCAGTTTTGTCTTGAAAAGTGAATGATTCAAAATGCCAAAATTTCTCTAAGCACACCTGCAAGGAGCAGAATGATTATCTGAATACCTCAAAATAAATATCAAAATGTTGTTTTTTTCCTAATCTGTGTTTTGTGCTCTTTGTCATCACAGTCCGTGCAAAAGAAACAGCCAGCTGGAGCTCACGGAAAATAAATGAAGCCATCCTAAATTCCTGTAATTATCTAAGATATTTTACTACAAGCAATTATCATTTATGATTCTGTGTATCATCAAGTAATATACATTTAAGTGATATGACAGTGTTAGATCACAACAAAGGAATATAATACTGTAATTGTTTTAACTTTGAATTAAGGATTGAAAAGCAATCTAAAGCATCTGAAGTTGGAATTTATAGGAAATAGATGCCAAAAAATAAACTGGAAATTTCCAAAAAGCTTATCCTTATGTTGAATTAATAATCATTCTCCTTGTCAACTAGACAAACCTCTATTTTAATTAGTATTTAATAAATGCTGTTTCTGAAAAATCGACTCTTACAAATCGGAGAATTCATATTTTGGCTTTTAAAATAACATCTCTTACTGTGGGAGATATAATCTAATATCCATAATAGTTGCTGAAAGTACAAAAACACATCAAAATAAAAAAATCATATCTCTACCATGATTTTTTCTCCTAAATTCATCCATATATCCATTTATCTGGTAAAAACTTAGTTTATAAGTTAGCCAGTGTAAATGATCAACTATGCTAACTAATAATAACACAGCAGTTTTAAAGGTGTGTGAACATGATCTCTGGCTCTGTCCCACAAAGCTGAACTTTACTTTCATCTTTTCACTTCATCCACTTCATTGCTTCTTGTATTATCATGGATTGTTTGTGATTTGCTCTCAAACTTTACACCGTTTGAGTAAAATAAAGGCAATTTGGAGAAAAACAACACTGATTCTATAGGAGTTGATTTTAGGCAAGTTCTGAGGGACAAAAATAAGAGACTAGGGCACAAATTGGACAAGGTAGGACAGAGTGAGTGATGTTAGATCTCACTTTGCTACCCAGAACAACAGGCAATTTTGAGCTTTTAATTTGATGCTTATGGAATTCTCCATATCACATTTGGCGACATCAGCTGATCATGGGTATCTCAACCATGCAAAACAAACTTTCAGATCAAATGTAAAACTTCTGCTCTGGAACTGACTGTATCTGTCTTTTAAGTCTTTCATCAGAAGAGAATGCATATAATCATTGTTTTCCCTCATAACTATTGCACATTCACACTAGTCTTGCTCATTCTAAAACTCCATTCTTATTCTATATTTTTAAATAATTTAAATCAGTAATACATGTAAAATTCTCTGAGAATTTTACAATGCTAACATTTCTGTTAATCTTAATAATCTTAACTCTGATCTTCTAAAATTTCATCTTTATTGTCTAAAAATGGTAAGTAAACAGGCATGGGGGATGGAAGAGAGGAAGGGAGGGAGGGAGAAAAAGGAATGAAGGAATTGATGGATGGAAGGGAGGAAGGAAGAAAGGGAGGGAGGGACGATAATGAAGGAAGGAGGATAAGGAAGGAAGGAAGGGAGGAAGGAACGAAGGAAAGGAGGGGGAGGGAGGGAAGAATAAGGGAGGGAATCAAGGGTGAAAAGGAAGGAAATGAGGGGATGGAGGAGAGAGCAATTGACTTGAGAGGTGGAAATGGAGAAGGGGAGAAAGAAGGGAAAGGGGAAGAGGATATAGAAATATTCTCCTTTTTTCCAAAGAAGTACTAACAGAATGAAAAACTTGTTATTTTTGGCTCCAAGAATACATTTTAATCAAAGTCTTCATCATATCCTTATTTTTCCTCTTTTGTTAAATGACACTATCCCAGTTCTGGTAGTTGTCATCTCGGTTTCCAAATTTAAATGTGGGAAAAATAGTGCCACCTTTTTTTTTTTTTTTTCAAAGAAAGACCTTTAATTACATGTTCCAAACTCTAGGTACTTTTTTCTTTTTTTTTTTTATTTGTTATTGTATTTATTTATTTGTTTTTTCTTTTTTTTATTGGTGATTTGTGCATTTCAACTATCATTTTCCAATTCAGATCAGGCATATTTCCCTTTCCCTTCCCCCCACCCCCACCCCATCCCAGATCATGCATTTTGCCATAACTGTCCTGCATCTTTCTCTCAGTTTTTTTTCATTTTTTAGTTATAAGTTGATGATCCATGAGTACAAGCATCCTTCATATGAAAACCAATTGCAGGCTGTTGTGCAGCTTTAAAAGGTGGCACTATTTAGTAATAAATAGTGCCACCTTTTAAAGCTGCACAAAAAATAAACCCAGGAGAAGTGACATAAAAGATACTAAGTACTCTGTGCCTTGTTTAGTGGAAGTCATTTTCTATAGGTAAAAATCAAGCTGGAAATTTCAGTCATTGGCCTTAGAAAAATATATCACGTGTTAATTCAGGAACAATTGCAGCAAAGTGTACACATTAAGATTTGTTAATTTAAGTGACCCCAGACTATCTTGTCTCTGCCTCAATAGCCAGAAACATTTAGTGTTTACAGTTTTTGAAGCAGCATATTGGATTTGGATGGCTCTCTTTTTTCTACCTAATATAGTGAATTTGAGGCTGCCTGAAAGGGAAAAAAAGAAGTATTGATGAATATTTATTAGGAATTTAATTTAATCTACCAGGCAATTTGATAGTTAGTGGACAAGTGTGTCATAGATAGAAAACCTCATCAGGTAGAAGAGTGACAGAATCAGAGTTAGGAGTTTATGTTTTGTTTTGTTTTTTGGTATTTTTGAGACAGGGTCTCCCTATAGCCCCAAGTGTCCTGGAACTCACTCTGTAGACCAGGCTGGCCTTGAACTCACAAAGATCTGCCTGCCTCTGCCTCCTAAGTACTAGGATTAAAGGCATGTGCCACCACACCTGGCTTAGAGTTAGGAGTTTATATCTGAGAAAACGGAATAAGTCTGTCTTGAAAGTTGGTGGAGATAGTTCTGAGCTGGTTACACATGATTTCCATCACCCACCTTCAAGTCCAACTAGATGAGGCTTTGTATCCTCTGGGCAAATAGGTTATAATTCTTGCATGTATTTGTTAAAAGATGTTTAGTAAAATAAAGGAAAATAAATAGAGGCCAAATTTGACACTAAATTGGCTCAAAGAAAACCAAAACCAGTGATATTTTAACCTGTTTTATTGAGTGATTATCCTATATTAAATATGAATAATTTTGAAAAAGTAAATAGTTTACAATTTTTAAATTATATTTCAAAATTAATATTTATATTAAAAATACATTGATAGCTACTCACCTCCTTTAAAACTATACTGGTTGTTATGTGTCTCTGTGGAACAGAACTGGCCTAGCTGTCCTGAGGCCCTTGGTTCCATCCCTAGAATCGCAGATGAACAAAATAGAACAATGATGATAATAATAATAATAATAATAATACTTTAGTTTGACAAGTTTTTAAAATTTGTTGTTTTCTATGTTTGCTACCATAGTATTTATTGAGTGCATGTCAATTGAATGTCAGAGCAAAGAGATAAAGAGAAAAATAAATATATTGGCTCACACTTGTATGCTTACTTGGGTATGGATGGATACAGTGACTTCCACAATTCATTTTTCCCTTCTCTCAGCTCTTGTGCTTGCATGTGTTTCACACTGTAGTTTCTTATAAGCTGGGTTCTATTTTCATTCCGACATGAAAAGACTAAAGGGGAGGGGAAAAGAAAAGAAAAAGGGGGAAAAAGGGGGGAAAGAGAAGGAAAGGGAGGAAAAGAAAAAAGCAGAGAAAGGGAAAGAAAAGGAAAAAAAGAGAAAAAGGACAAAAAGGGGAGAAGAAAAAAAGGGGAAGAGGAAGAAAAAAAAGAAGAGGAAAACAGAAGGAAGAAAGAGAAGGAGGAGGAGAAAAAGGGGGGGGGAGGGAAAGGAAAAAAAAAAAGGGTGGGGGAGGGGGGGGAAAGGGGGGGGGGAAGAAAAGGAAAAAAGAAGGAAAGGAGGAAAGGGGGGGGAGAAGGGGACGGGAGAGGGGGGAAAAGGGGAGAAGGGAAAGAAAAGGAGAAAGGGGAGAAAAAAAAAAAAGCAGAGAAAACGACTAGGAAAAGGAAAAGAAAAAAAAAAAAATGGGGAAAGGGGAGGAAGAAGAAGAAAAAGGAAGGAAGAAGAAAGAAGAAAGAGAAGGGACGAGAGAAGGAAAAGGGGAAATAAAAAGGGAGAGGGAGAAAGGGGAGCGGTTCAGGGGAAAGGAAGGAAAACAAAAGGGAGAGGTGAAAAAGGGAGGGAAAAGGAGCGGGGACAGAGGGGGAGGAAGGGAAAAGGAGGAAAAAAAAAAGGGGGAGAAAAAAAAAAAAAAAAAAAAAAAAAAAAAAAAAAAAAAAAAAAAAAAAAAAAAAAAAAAAAAAGGTGTTGGGGGGGGGGGAAGCAAGATAGTAGACAGGAGAAAGGGGCCGAAGAAGCGGGGAGGGATAGGTGATAATAACGGGGGGTACGGAAAAATGAAAACGAGTGAGCAACAAGAGAAGGAAAAGATGAAAAAACGCCACGGGAAAGCAAAAAGAGACAGAATGAAAAAGGGAATGGGGGGAAACGAAAAATAAAAAACAGAAAACAGAAAAAAAGGGAAGTGTTTAAAGGGACGGGAACAGCAACGAGGGTAAGCAGGAGAGTAAAGAGGATAAGTGAAAAGAGTGATAAGAGACCGATGGGGGGAAAGCAGGCAGAGTGCCAAGAAAGAATGAATGCGGCGAAAACTCACAAAGTACCACGGAAGGGATCAGACAGAGGGAGGCGCTAGACGCAGGGGAAAAGTGTGAAGAGTGAAAGGTGTGAACTAGGCAATGAGATCATTAGAAAAATAATGGGGGAATATGAAAGAGAGCATTGCGACAATGAGAGTGTTCGGTGTGCCGATGAGGGTGTTGGAAATGTGTATAGGTGAGAAGCCGTCACAAGTTGCACGCTGAACCTTACGAGAGGTACAAGCACCGAAAAAACTGGGGAGCCCCATAACCTGGCCACGCGGTAGAAATACACCGGACATAACATAGAGCCTTGACTACGCACCCCTGGGCTAAAAACATGACACACAGACAATTCTAATAACCAAAGCAATAAAAAGACGGCCAACTGGAATATGGGGAAAAAATGTATTAGAACATTGACGTAAGGATTTATTACCAGCGGTTGGGGAGCACAGCTAACAGGGAACAAAGCGGCATGGTTTCATGACACCGCACATAAGTCGGACTTGAGACGGGGCGGTGTAATAGCAGTTATAAACAGACCTCTGACCACGCGCAGAACATCGCCTTTAAGTGACCAGCAAACGTGACAAAAAAACCAATTTGTAGACCATCATTCAATAATTTAGAACACACTGTAGTAACACAAACTAGGACAAGCTTAATGGACGTGAGGACAAACCAAATGATCCAGAGGTATATGCTAAAAGATGGAAAAGTGAAAGTTAACGTGACCACCGGAAACCCATAAAAAGTTTATTATGGACATTAGGCACAATTTAATCTAGTACATAGTTTTTATGCGAAACTTAACATGAACTATTGTTTGCGTTAAATCGTGAGAGTAGACACTATTGTTACACAATCTTTCTATTCAGATGCGCCCCTTAAAAACATAGGTTGTACTGAAATGCACTGTGTGTGTCGTGTTTTCACGAATGAGGTGGAGTGGCCGGACTGCAACATTATATGGCAAGGTCCTTGGGACGTCTATAGTGAAAGAAATGCTGGATGAGCTTCGCGAAAAAGAACAGCACATGTTTTTGAGGTATCCGTCGTTCTTCAACAGAGAGAGTGGAGAGAACATCTTAATTTTGTGGCATGCAGGCATCTGGGATGTATTTGAAGAGATAGAGCAAAAATCCCAGTAAAATTCTTCCCATATATTCTTAATGGCTGTTAAAGCCCACATCTGTCCTTCAACAAAAATACTGGCCAGAAATAAATGAAATGCACAGTGGTCAGAATTGAGTTATTAAACCTATAATAATGGACAGAATTAAAAAAAATAAGCCATGCTTTTCAGATAAGCCCATATATGCAAAATAATTTGTGTTTACAAGTTAAATTATAATTATTTGGATGTGTAATCTTTTTCTATAAATATGAATATGCTTCTAAGCCAGCTGAATTATTAAAATAACATTATTAAAACTTTAAATTGGCTCGAAATTTATTTAAAATGCAGTCATTTTTCTCAAGGGTTATCATTATAAATATGAAACACATTTTTAAGTAAATAATCATCAAAATAAACTGAACCAAAAGAGAAGCTGCTACAAACTGCTGAACTTACAAATGATCATGAGGCCCTAATTTTAAAAACATAAATTAGCATTAAAGTCTAAATAAGTAAAATGTCAATGATATGCATCAAAATGTAAAGTTTATTCTCTAAGAAAAAAATGTGTCTAAGAAGGAACATTATGCTAGTTTTTTAAAAATTTCTGAGTTAAGGTAAATTCATGAAAAATGTCAAATAAAGCCTGTGCTATGTACGTATACAATATGTTACATATTTTATAATCCCATGTGCAAATTAATGAAATGTATATGACAATTACACATTCAAACAATTTTCTAACAAATTTTATTTATATGATTCTACATATGCAGCAAAATTATGTAATTCTTCCCATTTTTTGTGGAATGTTTAAAAAAAGTAAGGTTAAAGAAATGCATAAAGTGAAAGATTTTGATTTGAAATGACAGAATTAATAGGATTATAGTTAAGCATCTTTTACGTACTCACATATTACTTGAATTAAAATGAACTTGTGGAACTACGAAGAAAAAGTGATGATTGTTACATAAATGAACAAACACAATTCTTCACTTGAACATTCAGAAGACACGAGGCTTCAATATTTGTAGAAATTATATTTTCCCATAGGGGAACCCCATGACTTACTTGCATGGCCAAAATATAATTGTACCATGAGTTTTTCATACAATCCCCCCCCAAAAAAAATCAAAACAGAAAGAAAAGGAAAACGGAGAGTTGAAACTAAACATGTAACAGCAATGCATGTATTTGTTCAGAAATATTTCAATGCACTTTTCAGTGCATTTTCATTATCATGAACATGTAATAGCTGTAAAGAACATTAGACTTCATAGTGGTCAGTTGGTAATCACATGAGATCATTTAAATAAGCTTCCAGATTTAGAACAGTTTATTTCATAATGAAATTTACTAGAATTTGCAGGTTTGTAGCTAATTATTTACTGGTAGCTAAAGGAATACAGCTATTAATTGTAAGAGCAACAATCTTCAAAATCATCATTATTCGCTATTTCATTAATCCTGTAATTTATGGAAATTAAGAATAATATACATATTTTTCCATAATTGTCATAACTTTTAAAAAAGATGTTTAAGAAGAGATCAATAGTCATGTAGAAGAAAGTTTTTAAACTATTTTTGCAAATATTATATACATAATATTGGCAGATTTAAAAACAATGATTCAACAAAATTTTTTTAAAAAATGTATGCAGGGGCTGGAGAGATGGC
>VZQC01010789.1:345032-415193 GCA_009823505.1 Rhizomys pruinosus | reverse complement strand
ATGGGAGCAAATCTAATTAACCTTCAGTTTGATGATATGATGTTTAGATAAAACATCAAAAGTAGAAAAAATTAAACTTAGTAAATTAAATTTCTTTGAAGCTAAAGTTTTCTGTTTACACATTAGGTGATTAATTTAAAAAATAAACTAGAGACTGGTAAAAAGTCTTGGCTATACACATAGTTCATAAAATGCCTTATCTCCAAAATACAAATATCTAAAATCAACTATAGAACTAAAACTACATTTTATATAAAAACGACTGTTTCGATTAATCTATAAATTTCAAAAGTTGACATTACCAGTTCTACAAAATTATTGGTGCAAACAAGATGAATTTATTGGTTCATAATTCTTTGGACTCATGTTAAGTATGTTTTCAAGTTTGGTTCATATTGAGAGCTATGAGAAAAATATAGGTAGATTGTTTATAATTCTCATGATTCTTTCTTTTTTAGAAACAATCTGATTTTGCTTTCCACTTCATTTAACATTCACTCAATATCCTATATCCAATTCCCTTTATGTAATGAGGAAACCAACTAGCCCAACCTGAAGTAAGGGTCTATTTTAAGATATTTTATTCACTGCCCTTCTCTGTATGACATTTTTTTCCAAATATGTTTACATACTGAGGTGCTGGAGATCAGTAGTTGAGAATATGAGCTCATATGAGAATATACGCAATTCAATCCATCACAGAGCTTTGACTTTATATCCTCATCAAAGGAGATATGGAGAAGATAATTAAATATATGAAAAGTTTCTTGTCATTTTATAAAAAAGTGTGAATTAAAATAATGACTACAAGACACCTGTAGGTATGGTGGAAAGTCAAAATAATGATATTAAAAACTGAGGAGCATTTGAAACAGCAAGAATTCCCATTATTCATTCATAGGAAATAAAGTTATGCAGCTACACTGGAAAGCAAATTTAACCATTTTAAATACTATTCTAGAGACCTGCCACATCTAGGATGCTGGTAAGTCATATCCCGCTCACCTGCCTCCCTATTCATTCCCTCTAGCATTCCACCACCCTGTCCCAGCCAGCCTTGGATGCAGGCTTGCACCAATTCCCCTACCTCAGATCACTGGACTAACTCCCTAACTCTGACTACCTAACCACCCCAGAATATATTGCTAAATCGCTACTCAGGTGGGTCCATATGCCATCTCTCCTTCCTTACCTAGGACTGAGGTAAATCAGATCCTGCTTTCCCAACTCTATTTGGTTCCTCTTGCTCTGGCCCAGCCTGACCCCTGCCAGCCTTGGACACAGGTAGACAACAATTCTTCTGCTTCATATCTATAGAATAGTTCCTTAACCTAGGCTTGTTAAACACCTTATAACAGAATACTAAGGATCCTGTCAGGTTGTCCCCACCTACAACCTCCCTGGCTCTGGACCTGCCTGACAGACCTGTGTACCTAGTACTCAAAACGAAAGAGCAGCCAAAGGTGGTTATCGAGAAACAATCTTATAAAATGTAGACCAAGATGTTCAATCTAACAAAACCGAAACAGATTGTTACATAATTGTGACAGAAACTAATGAGAGAACATTTCCATAAGCTATTATTGACAGTACCAAAAAATCACACATTAATATCGAAAATAATCAAGTGAGTAAGTCTGGTCCCCAAACAGAAAGCCCATCTTCTACAGGAAGAGCACTGCATTGGAAGACTCTGGGAAGGGTACATTGTTGGGACCCGGAATTGGAAAAGATAACAATTATAGAACCAAGATAAAATGTGGATTCAGAAAAACCGTATATAGGACGAACATCAATATACCTTCTGGACCAAGGAGTAAAAGGAGAGCAACATGCCATAGTGCACAACGTGCTTCAAGACTATAAAAAAAAGAAGTGGGACGGATCCATGAATATATCCAAGGACTCATATTTCATTGTACTTGAAAACTACTGCGAATAAGAAACAGAAGAGTAGTAATATAGTAGACCATTACAGACAGTATTACACATAGCGGCAGACCAAAGGAAATTACACGGCTGATTTCGGCAGCCCACAGGCAAGGTTTTTAAAAACGAACCACACTTCGAGGACAAAACCAAAGCCCATTGCCATAAAGAACAAATAAAAAACAGTAGTGTTGAAGGGATCATATCACGCTATTAGTATATATATATATGTTTAGGTAGTAGGTTAGTGTGTGGGTGTGTGCGTGTGGTCGTTAAACTGAAGCAATTCCATACCATTCTATCAGAACACAGTGCAATTAAAGCTAATAAATATCTGCAAAAGCTCTAGAAATTACCATAATTCATGGAGAATAAACAAACACACTCTGAATGATCCGGAGTCAAAGAGAAATCTAAGAAGGAACTAAAGTCAGTTATTGGGCTAAGTGAAATAAAATGAGAAACAAACAATGCAAGCAAATCTCTGGGATTCTTAAAAGTAGCCCTAAGAGGGAAGTGTATAGCTTTTAGTCCTTACATGAAAAGAAAATCATTTACATGTGCTTAAAGCCAAAAAACCCATTGTCTTATCAATAGATGCAGAAAAGGCTTTGACATTTGAAAGGTTAAGAGTACAACTGAAAAATCTGGAAAGGCAAGAACAAGCTATCCCAAAATTTAATAGATCAGAAGAAATAGCAAAATTCTTTGGTGAAATCAATGAAATATTAACAAAGAAAATAATACAAAAATAAATCAATGAATTCAGCCATCGATTCTTTGACAGGTTTTTTTTAACATATGTAAAAGACCTCCTGCCCCCCCCAACTAAAATTTTTTATGGGGAAAAAAGCTAAATATACAGATTAAGAAAATCAGAGGACAAACAGGGTAAAACACAACATGACACCAAAAAATCCAGAACTTTGTAAGGGAGTCGTTTTAAAAACCTATACTCGGGGCTGGAGAATGGCCCCTAGCAGGTTCGAGCCGCTGAATGCTTCTTGCCAGAGGACCGGTTCGATCCCCAGCAACCATCATGGCGGCTGGAACCGTTGACAACTCGCCAATTCCAGCGAGACACCATTCCCCCCCACGAGGGAATCTGACACCCTCTTCTTGACGCTCGCGGCATTGCACGACACGGGTGCAAGACCTGCATGCAGACACATCACTATTTTACATAGAGATAAATAAAAAGTGAAACAAAAAAAAATTTCAAATATAAAATAAAATTACAATATAAAACCTATACTCCATTAAATTTTAAATCTTAAAAGAAATTGATGAATTTCTAGAGTCTTGGAGACCAACAAAGTTAACCTATAAAGATTAACAAATTAAACAGATACATAACAATTGAGATTATTGAAATAGTAATAATAATAAAACAACTCCCACCTAAAAATTCCCAGGCCTAGAGGCCTTCAATGTAGAGTTCAACCAGACATTCAAGGAAGATCTACAACCAATACTGCTTAAATTATTAAAAAGGATAGAGACAGAGGGAGAACTTCTAAACTTGTTCTATGAGGCCAGCATTACTTCAATACCCAAACCAGAAAAGATACAATGAATAAAGAAAACTATAAGCCCATACCCTTAACAAACATAAATGCAAAGATACTCAATAAAATACTTGTATTCTTAATGAACATAGATGCAAAGATATTAAACAAAATACCTGCAAACCCTGTACAAACTCTCATGAAAAGGCTCATCCACTAAGATCAGGTAAGCTTTATTTCAGTCGTGCAGGGTTGGTTAAATATACTAAGTCAATAAGTGAAATAAAACATTTAAATGGACTTAAAGCCAAAAATCACATGGTCTTATCAATAGATGAAGAAGAGGCCTTTGACAAAATCCAACAAGCATTTATGTTAAAAGTCCTAGAAAGCATTGGAATGGAGGAAACATACCTCAATATCATTAAAGATGCATACAACAAAGCTGGATTGTAGATGGAGTAAAACTGGAAGCATTATGATTAAAATTGGGAACCATATAGGGTTTTCAACGACCTGCCCCACTTTAAATTTAGTGCTTCAAAACCTTGCAAGGGCAATAGATCAAGAAAAGGAAATGAAAGAAGAGGTCAAATTATCTCTATTTGCAGATAATATTATATTATATATCAGACATCCAAAAACTTCCACCAGAAAACTGCTAGAGATTGTTAATACTTTCAGTTAGGTGGCAGGTTAAAAGTCAGATTAAGAAAATCAATGGTCTTTATATATCAACAACAAGGAATCAGAAAAAGCATACAAGGAAACCCTCCCATTCACAGTAACCTCAGAAAAATATCTTGGAATAAACCTAACCAAAAACATTAATGATCTCTACAAGGAAAAGTTCAAATCATTAACAAAAGGCACAGAGAAAGACACTAGGATATATAGACAATATGCACATGACCAAGGCATAAAATAAATCAATGGTCTAAACCAGCCCTAAAGCCTAATAACCATATGAGCTGCAGAGCAAGCTACCTCTATTGGTGCAATAGTGGCAGTTATCTGGGGGAAAATCAATAGCTATCTAATTGGATTTAAAACCCTCACTCATTTGATCAACTTGATTGAACATAAAAGCCCCCCCCCCCTGCTGGATGGTGGGACCCATGAGCTGTGTGGGTTTGGGCACAACTGCTGCAAATTCGCTTTACATGAAGGATGCTTGTACTCACAAATTATCACTTATTGTTAAAAAAAAATGAAAACAAAACAAAAAAGCAGAGAAAGATGCAGAAAACTTACGGCAGAATGCATGATCTGGGATGGGTAGGGGTGGGGTGGGGGGAAGGGAAGGGGATATATGCCTGAACTGAATTAGAAAATGATGTATGAAATACACAAAGCATCAATAAAAATATACTAGAATAAAAAATAAATAAATAAAAAAATAAAATAAAAAATAAAACCCTTTTAATGGGTGTGAACCCATGGGTGGCACTGTAGATTCAGCCTAATGCTCATGGTTCTAGAGAACATAGGTCCTATATAAAACACTATTTCTGTCAAAGTTGTAGACAAATGAAATTTCTTACCATCGCTAAATATGGAGTCTTATATTTAGAGACAATCATAAGGTAATCCAGCATCATGTAAACTGGCTAATCACAGAAAATATAGTCCCTGGATCTAGAGGTACAGTTTTTAGCTACAAGGAAGGTGTTGGGAATCAAACCTGGGTCCTCTCCATCTCCCCAGCCGTATCTATAGCATTTTTAAAACCCATAGAGTTATACATATCAAAAAGTAAACCCAACATTATTATTTAATAATAAGGTTTCAATATTATTTGAAATTTGACATTATATTTAAAAAAAAATAAAAACAAACAGTGTATTTGGGACCCAGTAGTGTGCAGGAGCAGTGTATGGAATACTTCTATAATTTAAAGTCAAACTTATTTTAACCTGAAATAATACTAAAAAATTGTCTGTTAATGAAAATGAGTAAATATATAAGATAAATACTAAATAGATTTAAAAAATTAGGAAAAAACAGTTTTATGACAAAATTTATATTAGTAACCCTTTCCTTGACTGGCACACCCTACCATTATGTTCATCATATTCAGAGGGTGTGTAGGGTTCATTATTTCATATTATTTCTATTTGTAGCTGCATCATCATTTAATTTTTAATTTCTTTGACAAATTTTATATATACTTTTTGTTCTTAGACAAATTTATGGATCATTCTTATATCATAATTTTTATACTAACATGTAATATGTTTAATCTGGACTAGCTCTGTGCTTATAATTTTGCTATTAATGCTAAATTTAACAGATTCTAAGTTATTACCTAATATTTCTTGTTAAAACTTAAGATGTTCTCCATATAAAATGATTTACTTTATTAAAAATAATATTCTTCACGTCCTTAAAATATTGGTTTCTTTGACTTGGATGTTGATTTACAGACTTTATAAGATAGTAATCACTACTACATTGGAAATTCTTCTTTGATTTTACATTTAGTGACATTTTTTGTTATCTCCAAAATCAAAGAAACTGCCAGACAGGGAATATACTTGAAGAATTGTGGCAGTTTGTAAGAAAAATTGTGGCTTATATCTTCACTTTCATATGTTTTGTTTCTTTTGATCATTGAAGTGTCACATAAACAGAAAATTTCCTTCTCTGTTCTCATCAACCTGGGATTTAGATATATCAATGCACATCTTAAAACGGGCAGTTGATGAGATTTTAATATGGCCCCAATGTGTGTTATTGCCATAATGCAATGATTTAATTTAGTTGTTTGTGTCTGCGATATCATTCACATAAATTACATTGAATAAACATCTAGGCATACCAAAAGTACTAAGGATGTTTAAAACTGACCATCTTATAACTGCCACATTTTATTAGAATTTTTTTATTTTGAATTTTTCTTGAATTTTTGTGCATGTCATACACTTCATTTTAGTGATATTTAGCTCCCTGTTCCCTATATGCAGCCCATATAGCCAACCCACAGACTTCATCCATTTTCTCACATATGTTAAAGCCGATTAGGTTAAGTTTGTGTACCCAGATGTCCCTAGGTGTGATTTCATCCACTGGCACCTGTTTAGTCTGTATAGTGTTACTCTCTAAAAAAAATTAAAAAATAATAAAAAATCATGTTTTTTTTGTTTTTCAGTCCACTTATGTGTTTTATGATAGTTATTGATTTATGTATGTCAAATCTTCCCTGCATCTCTGGTATGAATACAACTTGGTCATGATGGATGATCTTTTTGATACGGGTCTGTATGTGGTTTGCAATTATTTGGTTGAGAAATTTTGTGTCTGTGTTCATTAATGAGATGGGTCTATAGTTTTCTTTTTTGGTTGTATCTTTGCCTGGTTTTGCTATTAGAGCGATACTGGCTTCTTACAAGGAATTTGGGAGATGTCCCTCTGTTTGTATTCTTCTGAACAATTTGAGAAGTAATGACTGTAAGTCTTCTTTAAATGTTTTATAGAATTGTGCTGTGTGCCCATCTGGATCTGGACTTTTATTATTTGGGAGGTTTTTCATCTTCTAATTCTTCAGATATTGTGGGTCTGTTTAAACTGGCAATCACTTCTTGATTAAAGTTTGTGGCTTCCCAGGATTTCAAATATTCATCTATTTCTCTTAGGTTTTCAAGTTTAGTAGAGTATAGGTTTTTGAGGTATTTGAGTATGATTGGATTTTTTCATTGTTGTGATATTTCCCCTTTCATCACACATTCTATTGATTTGGAGTCGCTCTTTCATTCTTTTGATTAACTTGGCTAGAGTTCTATCTTGTTTACGCTTTCAAAGAAGCAACTTTTGGATTCATTAATTCTTTGTATTGTTTTCTTTGTTTCTAATGATACCAAATGTTGGAGAGGTTGTGGGGAAAGGGGAACATTCATCCACTGCTGGTGGGAATGTAAACTTGTACAACCGCTATGAAAAGCAGTATGGAAAACTCTGAAGAGATCAAGATGAGCTTACTACTTGACCCAACCATACCATTCTTGAGTAGTACAGATTGGAGAGAACAACAGCAAAGGAACAGGAACAGTGAATGGACTATAACAATACAGCTCCCCCAGGGACAATAATTCTCTGCTTTGAAAAACTTTGAAAAGAATCAGAAAAAGATACAGGGCAGGAATGGCAGAGGGCATGAATTCTGGTGGGTGGGAGGTCATGGAAGATAAGACAAGTCTAGGTTAGGCTGAGGAACAATGTATGAAACACACATAACTTCAATAAAAATGATAAAAATAAACAATAAACACCAAAAAGGAAAAAATATCAACTCTCCCACACCCAGAAGTCATCAGCTGCCAATAATTCTTTCCAAAAGGTATTGCCCCCTGTCCATTTCCCCAGTTCTATGTTGCTATCTGTCTGAGTTTTCATGGGTCCTGTGTAGGCTGACACCTTCTCTTTAATTTCATATGAGAAAAGTCCCAGGAGCCTCTAAGAATCTGGTTCTATCTCCTCATTCTCTTCCTCCCTTGCTTATTATAGTCTTTTCAACATCTTTTGTAAAATGCACCCTGAACTCTGGTTGGAGGCATTTTAATCAAGATCCTGTCCAGGAACCCACACTCTATAGACTCTTAGTTTCTAAACTTTGGCCAGTTGTAACCTTTTATTTTTCATTGCCCTCTATTGCATGAGAAAGCTTCACTGATGAAAGTTAAGAGATGAATCAGTTTTTTTTTTCCCTATTCCACTATGTTTGGTAATCCTAGGAGGTTCCATTGCAGATGTGTCATTTGAGTTCCGCTAAGCACATAAACAGTTACTCTCTGTGTGTGACTAGTTGTGGAATTCTGGAATAGTCTCTGTTGCAAAATAGCGTTCTTTGCTTAGTTTTCACTGGCATACTTGTCTGTAAATATTAGCAGCTAGTGGGAATTAATATTTGCCTAAGGATATGACAGACTTGGGTTTTTCTCTGTGGTGTATGACCTCTGTAGTCATGAAAATTTGGCTGGTTGCAGTGCAAGACAAGAATTCTTTCCCACTGAGAGGGTTTTAAGTCCAGTTATGTAGCTTTTGATTATCCCTAAGATAAATGTACCACAACTGCACTGATATATTTTATTGTGCTTGTCATTGTTGTGGTTTATTAAACTTCAAACCTTGGCATTGGTCATTGACTGATTTTCTGCAGGAGTCAGGATGATGGAAAGAGTATAAGGAAGAAAAGGCAAAGAAGAAGCTTGAGAGAAAGGGATAGTAGGAAACGAACATTTCCAAGGGTTAAATTGATGAAATGGGTGCATGTAACTTGGAGGAGAAGGAGTGTTTTACTTGGAAGCAGGAGTAAAAAGGAATAAATGCTCAAGAGAAGGGGGATCATAGGTGGAGGTATTTTCTAGGGGGAGGTGGAGAAATAGTAATTTAAACTGGGGAATAGGAGTTGAGAGTTAGACATGGAGAAAGAGAAGATAGATAAATAATAATGAGGTGGTATGAAAAAACAGAGGGGGATATATTAGTTCAAACACCTACGGAAAATACACATATAATATCTGTACCTGAGGGCCTGTGTATAGTTGTAAGCTATAATAATAAACACAATGCCAGGCTGTAGAAACCTCTCTTGAGTTGTTGATCAGGGTAGTTAAAGATATTCTCTGAATTACGCAGGCTATTTCCACAGTCCTTGACTGTAACTCAGAATTTGAAAGTAGGATCCTATTGATGAAGAAAGGGTGTAATTCAGAAGCAGGACTTGGAGTCATGGAGCAGAAACTGACATAGAAACCTCCCTGAAGACTAGATCTCATAGTTTCAGAGGACAATGTGCTTCTCACATTTTTAAATCAGTGTAATTTATTTTATTCACAAATTAAGTGTAGCTTTCCTCACTCATCAAAGAAGTTTTTTTTTTTTAATTTTTTACAACAGAAGGAGACCATCACTATGTTCCACAAAAGATCAAAAAGTGCAAAAGGATCAATAAGTGCTTTAATGGTGCCTCAATCAAACTGATACATCCACTAACTGCTGCTAGCTAGTGTATTCTGCATACAATAGGGAAGAGTAGTCATTAAATCTCCACAATATGCTAGCTTAACCAGGACCATTGCAATGACAATTCCAGTGGATATACTAATGTGGATGAGGGAAATTTCACAATATCCCACTTCTAGTGGAGGAGCTCTAGTAAGTGAATGAATGCTGAACAAGGGAAAATCATTTTTCTCCAGGTATATCCCTAATATATTATCTCATCCCAATCATCAACCCTAAACACATGTACACTAAATGGATGTGGTATTATATGTGTGTGTGTATGTTTAATAACAATAATCAAGAAAAGGGATGAAAAATTGAGAAAGAATAAGGCACATGGTAGGTTTTGGAGGAGGAAGAGAAAGAACTGGAAATAATGAAAACACACATATATGAAAATTCTGTAATAATAATACTCATAAAATATGTATATAGGAAGTTTTCAAATTAGACATGGATTTTTTTCAAAGAAAAATGCAAATAATGTGGAAAGTTATAGATGGAAGGCAAAATCCATTTGTCAGTCTACCAATGTCTACTGAGATAAGTTTTTGTGAAAATTATTATGACTGTCCTATGATTCTGAATTTGTATTTGAATTATGAATTTAAGGATAAGTAAATAGATATGATTTTTAAAAAATATTAATGTTACCAAAATTCCTTTCTGGAAGAAATGTGCACAGGTAGTGGCACCGAGCCTCCAACTCCTGTGGTCCCAAAGGTAAAACAAGGAAAGACTCTCCAAAACTACAGTTTAGAAGATTCTACAGAGGACCCAGGTTTGATCCCCAGCACCCACATGGCGGCCGAGAACCGTCTGAAACTCCAATTCCAGGAGAACTACAGTTCCAGGGGAATCCGACACCTTCTGACCTCCACAGCATTGCACGACACGGGTGCACAAACTTGCATGCACTCAGTACATTCATACACATACAGAAATAAATAAAATTAATAAAAAAATTAAAAAAAAGAAGATTCTAGTGGGTTTACTTAAGCCTATATACAGAGCAAATTTGTGAAGCGGCCTCTTGCAAAATTTTGGGCACTCTCCCTCCCTCATGCTCATTCCAGGATCCCAGCTGGGACCCCTGTGCCCTCGCACAAGTTGGTGACAACAGGAGAAAGCTTCCCCCTAGCATTCTCTGCTTATATGCCCTTAGCCTGCCCACTTATACAAGTCTACTTTATAATCTTGGGCAGGCATTTTATATCCAAGGTCGGTCTTTCTTTTGGAGGACTATCACAACACACCCGTCTCTTCCTCCAGCCATACCATTATTTCTGCCCACCCCTTCCTCAAAAGTCCTTGGGCATTGGAGGGGGGGTGAGAGAGGTAGGATGATCCGTTTTCCACTGTGGTGAGCCATTGAGCTCTTGGGTCTTTTCATCATCTATTTCTAATGGAATGTTTGCTTATTTCAGAAGTATTTTCCACTAATAGAAAGAAAGAAATAGAAATAGGAAGAAGCACAAACATCTAAACAAATACTGACCATTGTAACTACTGAACCCACGGCATAAACTTGGATGATACCTTAGCAGTGACATCACAGCCCTTTAAAAAAACGCTGTGACTTTCCCACTGGGGACTATAACTGACTACCACCAAGATTCAACCTGTCTTACAGTATCAAATGGGTGTGACTCCCCTAGGAGCAGACCTTAAATACAATTGGAAATACGTTCCTTTTATATGTACTAGATGAACCACTGCTGCACCAGCAGGAACATGTTGCTTGGCATGTCACAGAGCAGCATGGGTCTATCCTTTAGCAGAACTTTTGAGACCACTTTTCCCTAGCGGTCTATGTAGTACTCTCCTGCAATATGAAGGCCAGCTGTCCAGTGGCAGGGAGTTTTCAGCTTGGTCCCAGCTAGATCTCTCCCTGTACTCACATCTTGCCATGACTTCAGCAATAAGGTATTACCATCTGCTCCCTGTGTGCAACCATTGTTAGTGTCAACAGATTAGGGTGCCTCCAGAGCCTCCCTGGCCAAAAGGTCAGGAACCCATGCTGTTACTAAAGCCCTTTACAATTGTGCAATTTTGAGGGAGCCTTTAGTTTTTAATTTTTTTTTAATTTTTTAAAATTTAGTTTTGTATGCATATAAATGTACTGTCTGCGTGTAAGTTTGTGCACCCGTGTTGTGCAATGCCACAGAGGTCAGAAGAGGGTCTTCGATTCCACTGGAACTGGAGTTAAAGATGGTTCTTAGCCCCCATGTGGGAGCTGGGGATTGAACCCAGGTCCTCTGCAAGAGCAGTCGGTGCTCTTAACTGCCAGGTTATCTCTCCAGCCCCAGTTTTTAATTTTTGTAAGATATATTATTAATCCTCGGTACCTACAGGCCAAGGCCATTGTAGGTACCCTGCCTCCTACTCCTGTGGTCACAAAGGCAAAACATTGAAATACTCTCTAAAACTACTGTTTAGAAGTTTCTAGTGAGTTTACTTAGGCTTGTGTACAGAGCAAATGCATGAGGGATCACTTATAGGATATTTGGCACTTTCCCTCCCTGTTCATTTTTGGATATTGTCCATGACCCCTGTTACCTCCCCAGAGGATGTCAAAGGTGAGAGAGACCCATGCTCTAGCACTTTTTCCTTATACACCTCCAGTTCCTCTCCCTTATACACCCATAGTGATCTGGCTGGTTGGGAGGCATACTTGGATCCCTCACTCCTCCATCTCCTCAGAACAGTAGTCAAATTTGCAATCTTGGGCAGGCATTCGATAGCAATATCAGTCTTTATTTCAGAGTAGTATCCACCCAAGTGAAAAAAAATTAGTTACTGCTGTTTTCCCAAAATATCACAGAAGACATGAGCTTTGAGTTGTGGTCTTGGGAGGGAGAATAGTTCCTTATTACAGATCAGGCCTTGGTATTTTTCCTATGCCTCAGAGGATTCTCCACACTCAGATATATAGGAGTGACTCTAACTGGAGTCAGTAGAATATTAAAAATATATAGAAGACTGGTGTAGGAGGAGTCATGTTGGGAGACATAAAGTTTTGTACTGCTGTAGGGAGCAATAGGTGTTGAAATCATCATATTCACTGGCATAAATATATGAAATTGTCAAAAATAAAAATATAATTAAAATCATGTATTAACCACAAAAGAGAATAGGGATTACAAAAATAGGAGACAAAATTAAAAAGCATCACTGTGGTAATATGGGCTTTGAAACAATATAGGAATAAAAATTCATAACTGGTAAAGGGATTCCATAAACATCATTAAGTTTTGGCAGGACTGATACCAGTTTTCTCTCTCTTTCCCCAGTGACAAGGTAACTAATTATATCAGGTCAGATGGAATAGTTACTACATTTTACTGTATGTCAAAAAATGTTTAGTTTTGAGAAATTCCTCACAATCTAGCTCATAGATACAAGTCAATTTGAAATTTCTCCAGGCATCTTTCTAGGTCTTGTAGTTTCCTTGATATACCCTTCAATTAATTCATTTTAGGATTGAGGACAATAAATAGAATAAAGGTAACATCTTCTATGTGTTTTAAATTCGTTTACATTTTCTAAAGTGCTATAATTTATTATCATTTGAAGACAGTTCAATATGCTGACTATATCAATTTTTGCCACATTTAATTTTTTTTTGGTCTTTTTGAGACAGGATTTCCCTGTAGCCCCAGCTGTCCTGGAACTCACTCTGTAGACCAGGCTGGCCTTGAACTCACAAAGATCCACCTGTCTCTGCCTCCCAAGTGCTAAGATTAAAGGCGTGCACCACCACGCCTGGCTCGCATTTAATTTTTGTATGATACTGTTATCCCAATTCAGTCCTAAGGATGGGAATTTCCTGTTACATCTCCATTCATTTGTTATTAAATCAGTCATGTTTCAAATAGTTTAAAATCATAAAATATTAACTTGTTTTAAAAATAAAATTATAGATTATACATGTCTATATAGTAAATAACTAAACCTACATTCATTAGACTTATTGGTTATCTTACATATATCATCTGAAACAATTATACTTCAAATAAAATTTTGGGGATACTATTAAGGAGGTAAAAGAAATTAATTTTTTATTTTTATATACTTTTTAATTTTCTTTATTTTTATGTGTATGAATGTACTGTCTGCATGTAGGTTTGTGCACCTGTGTCATGCAATGCCATGGAGGTTAGAAGAGGGTGTCAGATTCCCCTGGAACTGGAGTTAAAGAAGGTTCTCAGCTGCCACTTGGTGCTGGGGATCTACCCAGGTCCTCTGCAAAAGCAGTTGGCACTCTTAACCACTAGGCCATCTCTCCAGCCCCAATTTTATTTTTTATAATAGTCTTTTAATAACATCTCTTATAAATTATAAGGCTTTATACATACAACTTAATCACAGTACAGAGCAGATTGATAAATCAATTCAGTTTTTATTTCTTTTTAGTATTTAGCATCTCTTTCAGCCATATTAGAGGTAAATTTGAACTTCGTCTACCCAATGTGCTTTATATATTCTAGTTTTCATTAAAGATATCCACAGCTAATGATTGATTTCAATTTCAAATAATAATTTATTAATACAAATGTATTGTGCATCATTTAATTAAGTAAACTTGTTGATCAGAGTATACTTTAAATATCACAGAAATGTTTTCTTTATCCAAACACATTATTACTTCAATCACAAATTCTAAAATTAATATTTTATTTGCATTCATTAGAAAGCTAAAAAAGTTATTTTTTCTAAAACCAATGATGAAAAATATGTCACAGATATTTTATTTTACAATTTAGATTTTTTGCATATGTGCTTTTATAAATTCATCCTTTATTTGCAAAATTGTTATTCTTCTAGCATTTATTTCTATCACAACTGTTTTATGGGAAAAAAATCCCATTTTAAAATGCACAAGTAACTTTAATTTGTGACCAGATCGTAAAGAAAGAACAGCATGCTGCTGTGCAGATATTATAATTACAAATACAGATAAGTGCTAATGTGGTCATTCGATACATGTTCTTGCATTTTCTATTTGAAGATTAAAAAATCGCTTAAAATATGTTCAATTGCCCTCAGACAATGTAAACCATACATCATCACACTTCTGATCAGGAATCAGCCCATTAAATGTAGCAGCCATATCAGAACATCCTCTAATGCTTGCTTTGGGTGATTAATCATTGCCTCTTTAGTAAAAAGCCAAATAGTTTTGGTATTTAAAAATATTTTTTTTCCATTTGCATTTTCTGCAAACACTAAAGAATGTTTCAAGCAGACTGCTAGATGCTCTTCTCCAGATATCTTCCAAAACATTCCTCCCTTTCAGGACATGTCAAGGATATGGGGAAGGCTGATAAAGCTTTTCATAGATTCTATACTTAAGAAAATTCATTTATCCACATTTACATATTTAAGGTCTCAAGATTTAATAGTCTGGCCTAGGCAAAAAAAATGTGATGTATTCTTTCTCAATACAAAACATTTTATATTTGCAATAACAGCAAACGTGGTGGGGCTGCAAAACCATTTTTATTAGCCACCACATCAAAGGCCTATTTGTAAGCTTTCCTCATCATCAAGCCCCATGTCACCTCTACCCATAGTAATTGTCTCAAACACTAACATTTTCAAAACTGAAAAATCTGCTTTGTAACAGTGTTTCTCTATGTCTCCACTGTTGTTCAAAGATTTCTAAAACCAATGAGCAAAAATATGACACAGATTTTTTTATTTTACAATTTAGATTTAACACATATGTGCTTTTATAAATATATCCTTTATTTGCAAAATTGTTATTCTTCAAACATTTATTTATATCACAAGTATTTTATGGGAAAAATATCCCATTTTAAAATGCACAACTAACTTTAATGTGTGACCAGATCAGAAAGAGCTCAAAGATTCATATATTTCAAGAATGATCCAGTATACCCCAAAGCTCTTACTGTTCATACTCCATCATTTTAAAGTTATCTCCTTTTCTAGGAGCTTGAATGACAGATCAGAAAGAGCTCAAAGATTCATATATTTCAAGAATGATCCAGTATATCCCAAAGCTCTTACTGTTCATACTCCAGCATTTTAAAGTTATCTCCTTTTCTAGGAGCTTGAATGTGGTGATGCTCTGGGTGGTGGATTCTTCCCCTTGATCATTGCTAACATGTCTTAGCATAGTAATCACCTTGGAGAAAGTGTTTCCAAGCATCACATTCCAACACATACTTTTTTCTGAAAGCATTTGCTCAGACTGGAAAACACAGCTTTCCAGGGTGTTACCCTCACATCTGAAACCCTCTCCATTATGTCTCTGCATGAATGCTCTAGATGCAGGCTATGTCCTCTCCTTGCTCTCATCAAAGAAAGGGCAATGCCAGAAGCTGAGGTATGGAAAACACCAAGAGCTAGAAGGGATGAAAACCCTTTGGGCCCAGAGGGAGGCAATGCACCCATCTCTCCAGTCCTTGGGAAATCACCAGACCCGATATGTTTCATTACTGACAGGTAGTAAAGTTTGACATCTCTACTATTGCGAGTCTGAGATACAAGATCTGGTTATGTACCTCAAATGAGAGAATGGGAGAGTGTGGTAAAGGAATGTAATCAATATACAACATTATCTCCCATGGGCTCCTGGGTGTTGGCATAAGCTCAAATATGTTTAAATTTAAAGTCGTGTTCACAGATATTCAGGTATATAAAGAAAACCATAGGTGCCAAATACAGAAAAGAAGAAAGACAGGTTTTATGCAAATTCTGGATTTTCACTTCATGTTTCTATATTCAGCTAAAATAATTGAGAATAATGTATATTCATAATAGTGTGATTTTTCTATATAGTCTTTCTAACATTTGCCTTTATTTTTCATAAGTTTGCTAAAATAATTGCTCTTATTTTCAGTACTATAGATCAAACCCATGTTCTCCTGTATTTTCTAGACACATTTTTCTGCCACTGAAATACACTCTCTGAACTCAAAAATTTCATAGATGACTGAATTGTGGATGATTTAACCAATAGTATATGTTTTTCTCAATACTTGCTCTTAGATATCATAATGGAATTTGGTCAGTCTTACATGATTACTCCATTAGGAACTCCATTATCTTGTTTGTCTCCTGAAAAATTACATTTCATATGGGTATCTATCACATAAATATATCCAGGCTAATACATATTATGGCACCACAAGTGCATCTATCTATCATCTATCTATCTATCTATCTATCTATCTATCTATCTATCTATCTATCTATCATCTATCTATATTCTATTATAAACTTCTAAGAACAGCTGTTCATCATTGGGGTCACAAATTATTTAGTAAAATATCCTACACAACAGGGACCTTAATTTATTTTTCTTATTAATATTAATTGATATTTAACTTTTCACTACATGACATACTATGTAACAAGCACATAGGTAGAATAACAGTGATATCTTAGCCTTCTAAATTGTTTCTTTGAAATAGTATTTTTCTATAACAAGAATAATTTTTTTAAAATGTTGCTGAGAGAAGGGAGAAGAGTATCTAACATTGCAGAGTTCCAGAATATTGGGTCTAGTTATTTGGCTCAAATAATAAACAGAAAAAGCAATGAGGAAAAGTGGTAAAGAAATTTAAACAATATGACATTTTGAAACATGTCTCCAGGAATACTGAAACAAGCTTCAAGTTTCCACAGAGGGAGAATTGGGCAAAGGGTGGGAGAAAAAGTGGTCAAACCTAACTCTGTTTGCCATCATGTCAAGTCTCCTTCTGTAAGATAGCCACAGAGATGTCATTATACTTGAATTAGGATCTGCTTGGTAACCTGTCTCATCATAGGGTGTTCTTCCTGTCAGACCTTTCTAGAAGGTTTTGTGCAGTGACTGAGGAGGAGTCTTGACACTATCTCAAGGTTCTGGATCTACACTGTAAAGTCTAGCTGTTTATAGTATGTTGATTAGTACCACTGTGAAAATCCTGAAAATACATTAGGGTGACTTCTGCCAGGAGGATGAATGGTTAGGTAAATTTATGGCTAATCAATTTTGAATGATTAATTTTAAGGAAATGCTCCATAAATTATTAATTTGATGCATTACTATAATGTAGTACAGGCACTAATACAAAACCAAGGGAAAAAGTCAAGCTTTGTTCCTCTTTTATTTATATATCGTAGATATGTTGGCACAAAGGAAGTTCACTGTTTTTCAGTAAAAGCAGTTTCTAAGGAGTTGTCTTGGATTATAAGGGGTTTGTTCAGAAATTACAAAAATTACAAAAATCTGGAAACCAGCTATGGAGAGATTATTCAGTGGTTAAAAGATCTTGCTGCTCTTGCAGAGGGCCTGGCTCCTGGCATGCCCCTTGGCTGGACTTAACTGCCTGATACTTCTGGCGTCTGTGGATACTTGTACCCAAGTAGTGTGCATACTGACAGGAAGGTAAACATACGCCCCCTCCATATATATTTTTTTTCTCACCTTTGTGTACACACATTTAATCCCAGTATTTGGGAATCAGAGATGGGAATCTCTGTGAGTTCAAGAACAGCCTTGTCTCCATAGGGAGTTTCAGGCCAACCAGTGCTGGAAATTGCGGCTCTGTCTCAGAAAACTAACTAAGGCGCAACCAAACTTAATTAAAAAAAATGTTAAAATATACACAAACAACCCTACAGTGTTTATGAATATTTGTTAAAACTAAATTTTGTTTTGAATCCATTGAAATAACGGTTGTTATTCACTGATAGTTTTGAAATAATGAATAAAGATTAATTCAATTAAAACATGCAACTTTAAATAGAAAGTGATTAAACAAAACTCTGCAATTAGAGAAAAGTGTAGCCATGTTCAATTTGTCATTACACAGGTGAACAGAAGGTAGCTTGGAAGATGCAATAATCATGAATTCAAAGCCTTTGAAGTTTTAATCCAGCTGTCCTACATAAAAGCTGAACAGCTGAACAAGTTTCTAAAGATTTCTGCTTCTCTGGCTCCTCCTTGGGAAACTGGCAAATATTTCATGAAGTCCTTTGAAAATGCCATTAAAGAATGCATGCCTAATATATTCATAGGCACATATTTAACACCCGCTAAATACTAGGACATTTCTCTTTTCCTTCTTTCCTCTCTGCTTCACATATTTGAAATATCTGTATGCATGTCTAATTATATTATGCCTGAAGAGCACACTGTGGTTAATTTTCACTGAAAGAGAAGAAAAACATTCCAAATATGTGTAATGCTCTGTATAAATAAAAACTTCTGACTTGATTAAATGTCAACAGATAGAAATTCATTTGCTTAGCTGAATTTCCTGAGAAAAAAAAAGAAACTTCAGACTTAAAATTCAAGGGGTTACTCTTTAGTTTTAGTGGACTAGCAGTTTGGTTGTTAATTTTATAATTCATTTTCTCTCTGTCAGCATTAACTGGATAAAACAACAGATAATTTAATTTTAATATTTATTGAATCTAGAATTTAATGCAATATGTTTTGATCACATTCAGACTTCCTCCATTCTACCCTATTCCTGCTAACTATCTCAGATTTTGTCTTATCTTTTGTCCTTTCATTCTTTCTTTAATTTTACAGTTCTCTTAAATGTGGTTATGTAACTTTCACTATATGAATCATTAAATGTATATTTTTCTTCTCTGTATTTTTTTTTAAATTAATTTTTATTGATGCTTTGTGCATTTCATACATTTTTTCCAATTCAGTTCAGGCCCATCTCCCCCTCCCTCCCCCCCACCCCCACCCCATCCCAGATCATGCACTCTGCCATAACTGTCCTGCATCTTTCTCTCAGTTTTTTTTTCTCATTTTTAGCTATAAGTGATAATCCATGAGCACAAGCATCCCTCATGCAAAACCCATCCGCAGGCTGTTGTGCCCAAACACCTACAGCCCCACCATCCAGTGGGGGGTGACAGGTTGTTTGTTCAATCAAGTTGATCAAATGAGTGTCCAGACTACATTGCTGTAGTTTCACCATTCACCCCAATCGCAGCCCTTACATTCTACCACGCCCCCTCTTCCGCAGGTTGTTCCCTAGGCCTAGAAAAGGGGCACAGGTGGATGAGAGGTAAAACAGTCCACTCTCTCTGGAGCTGTTGACTTGGACTCTGGTCAATTCTTGCTGTTTCCCCCCATGGGCTGACAGCCTGTCCAGGAATAACCCTTCGATCCTACTAATGAAGAACAAGCAATTAGATATATAGGTATTCAAGCAGCACCAATGCCACAAGCTTACATCCTCTACAGGTTAGATGTTATAAGCCACAGTAAGACCCTGTCATATTTAACAGGGGGGAAAATTGTAATTCATGGATTAACATATCCAAACATGTGTCTATGCTAAAGTAATCTTCTCTGTATTTTTAAGTTTGAATATAACCTGAAGAGACATTGAGTCAGGTGTATATCAGCGCTCAGAAAGCTGAGGCAGCAGGATTATAATTGCAAAGCCTGCTTGGGGTACATAGTGAGTACATAGTGAGATCCTTTCTGAAAAGTAAACACTGAAACAAATAAACCAAGACACACATTTTGTTTATGCATGTACATAACTGATGTGTGTATGTGTGTGCGTGGGGGGGGGCGTGCGTGCACAAATGTGTGAGAAAGCATGGGTATGTGGTAACATGCACATCTATGCCTATGCCTGTGGAGAACTAAAACTGATAGCTGTTTCCTTTTTGGGGCTCTCCACCTTATTAATGATGAAGGACTTCCCAGGTGAACCCGAAGCTCACTGGTTTTGCTACTCTTCGTAGGCAGTGGTCTTGAGATGTCTGTCTCTGCCTACCAAGTACTGGAATTACTAGGAGCTATCCACAACTGCCCAGGAGGAACATGGGTGACCTTAAATCATATCCTTACTCATTGCTTGAAACACAGAGCATTCTTTCCAGCCTGGCATACATCTATTTAAGTTAGTTCAAGTATCTATTATTTCTTAATAATAAAATAAATTTTTAATTATTTAAGATTTAATCACTTCTATCAATTAGATTTTTATTTTATGAACAATACCAATAAAATGAGGGCTTTTGTAATGCCTCAAGATCATGAGTTAAAAATTCGTGAAAGTACAAAATCACAATCTAGGGAGTAAAATAAAAACTATAATAACTAAAGCTATGTAATTATATTTTAGAATACAAATTTCTATTTTATGTTTGCTATACTGTTTGACTTGAATATTATTTACTTACATAACTGAATTTACTTACTTGAATATTATTTACTTACTTGAATATTATTTACTTACATAACTGAACTACCAAGCTTTAACAATAATGTAAGTTGACATTAACTCCTTTTCCAAATTTTCAATCATATACAAAGTTTTCAGTGTAATCATGCTATTTCTTAAGAAAAAAAAAATGTTAGGGCTGGAGAGATGGCCTAGCGGTTAAGAGCGCTGACCGTTCTTACAGAGGACCCGGGTTTGATCCCCAGCACCCACATGGCGGCTGAGAACCGTCTGAAACTCCAATTCCAGGAGAACTCCAGTTCCAGGGGAATCCGACACCCTCTTCTGATCTCCGCGGCATTGCACGACACGGGTGCACAAACTTGCATGCAGACAGTACATTCATACACATACAAAAATAAATAAAATTAAAAAAAAAGAAAAAAAATGTTAATAAAATATTTTATGCCATCGAAATGCACTCTTCGGTATTCACACAGTTATTGTCATATAAAACCACTAAATTACTACCAGTTTTCTGGTTAGGAGATTGTGCCCCCTGGAATGGTTTATTCAGGCTTCAATGTAGGTGAATCAGAGACAGCCCCATGTCTGAGCTGAAGAAAAGCCAGCCAGAGTAGTCTGACATTGAACATAGTGTTGAGAACAATTAGTGATTTAATAAATCTCTAGTTCACCAAAAACTCTTAAGAAATATCTTCACAAGGAAGCTTGTGCATAACTTGTGTACCATTTATTTTTAATATTCTGGAAGCTCATTTTCCTTCCTACTCTGTTAGTTGTTCACTACATCTATATGTTAGCTCTTACAAGTGCAGAAATATTGCATCTTACTGAAAATTTAGTGATTTTCTTTACAACTTATCCTGAAAAATAATTACCTCCAGTAATATTTTATATAGAAATCTCATTTGATAAACATAAATAACTTTTATTTGGACTTCTTTTTATATGATATACTTTTTCCATAACTTAGAGTCAGTAAAGTATATAAAAAGTATGACCACACACTAAGTAAGATGGGAATAAGGGGCACCTTGAGGTTTCATGTTCCTTGCTCTGTCTTGAATTTTGTGTAAAGTAATTCAAATAAAATTTCAATTATCTGAGAGAAAAATTTCAGTTTTATTTAATTTTGTTTTGTTTTGTTTTTTCGGTTTTTTTTTTTTTGAAAAATTTCAGTTTCAATTCAGCAACAAGTCAAATAAGACAAACAAGGAAAGTGAAACTTAAAAAAATGAATAGAAAAACCTGTAATTTATATAATTTAATCTAAACTAAAACAAGACATATGATATAAAGTGGGAAGACATTAGTAAACAGAAATTCATTATTTCAGTCATTAAAGTAAGTAGAAATTGAACCAAGCTAACCACAGTGGTGTGTGCATTTAAATACAGTACTTGAGGGCAGGGGCATGGAGATCTCTATGAGATTGACAGACAGAAGATATAAAACTTTAGCTTGAAATATCAAACATCTTTGAATTTGTGTTAATTATACTTTTACTTGTTTTCCGACCTTAGATTCATTTCTCTTCTGGTAAATATAAAAAAATATATTTATTTAAATTGTTTATGTGTATGAGTGTCATGCCTGCATGTTTAGAAGTTCAGTGTCTTCAGAGGTTAGAAAAGGGTGCTACCTGCCATGTGGGTGCTGGCAATCCAATCCAAGTCCTCTGCAAGAAAAGCCAGTGCTCTTAACTGCTAAATCATCTCTCTAGCCCTTCAAGGTCAATTTTTAATAGTTGCAACTTTAAGTGTGAAATTTTTATGGAAACTGTGACAGTGGATATCAGCTACTTAGTCACTGAGAGGAAATGAATGTTTCAAAGAAAAATAATTGTGAATGTGCCCTGCATCTCAAGTTGAAATTTTAGGGGGCTGAAAAGATGGCTTTGGGTTTAAAACCATTGGCTGCTCTAGCAGAGGACCTGGGCTCCATTTCCAGCACCCATATGTTGGCTAACAACTGTCCATAACTCAGGTTCCAGGGGAGCCTGACACCTTCTTCTGATGCTTCCAGCATTGCATGCCCCAGGTGCACTTACACACATGCAGGCAATACACTTATACAAAAATTAAAACTAATAAATAAAGTATAAAAAATTTTGAGCCACTTACACTTTTTGAAGATTTGGCGATTTTTGGCTTTTAAGCAAATCTTTAAGTACTTTAAGTTAACATAAAAATACTGATTTCCCAGAGTCTAGCATTGTTAATAGTAACTCTGTGTGTATATACATACACACATACATTCTCATTATCTCCCTCTTTCTCTCTCTCTCTCTCTCTCTCTCTCTCTCTCTCTATATATATATATATATATATATATATATATATATTCACACGTTCACACATATGTACACATACATATGGAGTACACGTGGAGAGACAGAAATAACCTTTTCATATATGAAATTTTATTTTTCCTCCTTTCAAGTGAGAAATCTAGTTGTTTTTAACTTTTACAATTTTGCATTATTATTAAATTTCAGGCTGCACCCATGAGACAGAAAATGTTTGTGTAAACTTGATATAACATTCCTGCTCATAGGGTATTACACAAATATTAATGTGGACAAATACATAAGCAAACATATGAAATTCCCTTTGATGCAGTACTATCAACAAGACCATAGAATTTACTCAAGCTGTACATGTACATACTTTGTAACGTCTGCATTACTTACAAGTTTATAAGTGCTCTACTCCATAATATGGCATTCAGATTACTTCTTATTGTTTTTAAAATTATCAACAGTTTTGTATGTACATTTATCAATGTAGCTGTATCTTTGAAAAATTGTAGGATGCTCTCTGTAAAATGAAATAAGAAGACAGGACTGTACATATTTATTTTGATAAATATTAACAAATATCTGTATACAATGGTTTTGAATTTAATTTTTGGCTTTTCGAGACAGGGTCTCCCTGTAGCCCCAGCTGTCCTGGAACTCACTCTATAGACCAGGCTGGCCTTGAACTCACAAAGATCCGCCTGCCTCTGCCTCCCAAGTGCTAGGATTAAAGGCGTGCGCCACCACGCCTGGCGGTTTAGAATTTTTTTGTGTGTGTTACTCAAACTCTACATAACATCGGATGTTAGACTTTCCAAATATATGATAGAAGTGTGCTTCCTTTTCACCATACATTCTGTAAGCAATACTATGTCCAGTTTCATGCATTTAGTCTACATTTGTGCGTTTGGTACCATGACTGACTGCTTATTCTCAAGGTTCCATTTTTCACAGTTACTGATATTAGGTACACTGCAAAAAAGTCCAGAAATATTTATTTATTTTTACAAATGAAAAGCATTTTTAATATATGAATTTAGAAATTACTTAGCTTTGTTCTTCAGAAGATTGATAGATCATGTGCAGTCTTATCTATGTGTCTTGTTCTTTAAGAATTTTGGATTCAGTCTCTTCCGTCCTTCAGAAGCATGGCAAACTTTTATGATTTACATGTCACACACATGTCACCTCTTCCTGAGTTTTTCTATTTATCACTTATTTATTTATTCATTCATTCTTTTTTCTGTTTTTTATTCATTCTTATTTATTTATGCAATTTAATTTTTCAATGGAACCTATTCATAAGTGAGCTTTCAGCCTTATTGTGCTACCAACTAAGGACAAAGAATAAAAATATTGGAGGCAATATGAAATGTTGTCATTCAAACCACCACACATTCAAAAAGCCTTAGCTATTTCATTATTTTCTTAATTTTGGTACATGTAATTTTTTATTATGACTTTGTTCACAATTTCCTATTCTATGTTTCTTTCTTCTTTTTTTATTACCTAGGTAAACTCATGTTTTATAATGAGATTATAAACTGATGCTATTAAATTTATAATTTAAGGTCTGAATAACTTTCCAAGTTTTATTCTAAGACAATTCTTTGAAACACCAATAGCTTCTCTTAGATAAATAAATATTTGTAAGACAATATACCCAAGATCAAGTTTTTGAAATTTCTACCTAAATTAAATTTCTCTGAGATTGCCTTGCCAGTTGATAACAATTGTAAACACATGGTTTGCTAAATTGGTGAAAATAATTTTTTTCGTTATCTTTGGTTCTTTTATTTCTCAAAAACATTGTTAATAAATTACAAGACATAGGTGTAGGAAAAGACTTTCTAAATCAGACAGCAGCTGGGCAAACAATAAGGTCAACAATTGACAAATGGGACCTTGTAAAACTCAAGAGCTTCTGTACAGCAAATGAAACAATCAATGAAGTGAAGACAAAATCCAAAGAGTGGGAGAAAATCACTTCCACAGTGATACATCTGATAAAGCATTAACATCCAAAGTCTATAAACTACTCAAAAAACAAAGGAGGAATAAAATAAATGACTTACTCAAAAGATGGAGTAAAGAGCTGAACAGAGACTTCATAAATGAAGAAGATGGCTGAGAAACATCTTAAAAATTGTTCAACATCCCTAATAATTAAGGAAATGCAAACTAAAACCACCTTAAGTTTTTGTCTTACTCCAGTACAAGTAGCTATTATCCAGAAAACAAAGGATACCAAATGCTGTAGAGGTTGTGGGGTAATGGAACACTCATCCACTGCTGGTTGGATGAGTCAGCAACCCAGATTCCCTCTTGGCAATTGGGGTAACCTCCTCAGAGGGTAATATGATAAAAGTAGGAGCTAAAAATTGGCTAGGCAGTTTAGGGGCAACACCCCCCAAAGAGCCAGTTTCTTTCTCAGCTAAGAGCTGAGGACTTCCTGGATCTTCCAGTGGACTTATCTTTCTAGTTGCTCTGAATCATGGCTCATGCATCCTTAACTCACTTGTCAGGTTTATTGACCAATAGGTAAATTCCATTTAAATCATGGTGATAAGGACCCAATACTACCCTCCTAGCAGGGATCATTCCATCTTGGAGACACCAACTGTGGTTCACTCTTGTGAACTTCCTTCAAGGATTTGAAGGCCACATAATGAGAGGGAAAGATGAGTTATGACCCCAGGTTTTCCTTATTCTGCCTGAACCCCTACCAAGTCCTCAATATTACATGTCTACATTGTGAACTTGGTGACATTATTAAAGGCCCCTGGTGGCAACAGTTTATTAACTACACCTTGACCGTTGGTTCTCAAATTATCTCCCTTAATTCTACCTGCCCCAAGGTCATAGCTTTTGACACTAGCTCTGTTTCACAGGTGTGGTCTAAGCTAAAGCCCATTTCTGACCCTGCTGCACTGGTTCCCTGGGGCGTCCTCTGCCCCTGGCCCTGCTCTGCACTTTTTCTCTTCAGGTGTCTGTTTTGCTTTGCCCACAGCCAATGCCAGGTCAACAAAACAACAGCCCAGGTCCTCTCAGCAGTGATCAATAGGGACTTTGCATGCATCCCTCCTGATGAGGTGATTTGTATCTGGCTCTCATCCATCCACAGTTCATGGGAATGAGCTTGTCTCTCCCCTCTGAGTTACTAATTCTGGCCTCTTCCCTTGGTGGCTGGCCAGTCAAAAACAGGTAAGACTCTTCAAAACCACGGTATGCAGTGGTAAAGAAAGAAGACATCATGAACCAAATGGATGGAACTTGAAGCAATTATGCTAAGTGAAGTAACACAGTCCCAGAAAAAACAAACAATGGATGGTGTCCCTCATTTGTGGATGCTAGCACCAAATCCCTAGTTGAAAGGCAAGCTGAGAAATGTTAATGTTATATTTCTTTTTATCTCAAGGCAGCTATGCTGTTGTAATGTGAATTCCTTAAGGGGTTCTAGAATTAACTGAGCACTTATTTTCAGACTTTGTAATTGTGGTATATGCATGGAGGGCATGTATTCATATATTATAGTAATATAAAATGAAAGGGAAAATGTGACCTCCTAAACATGTTTTGGAATTAGCATACAGTTTATTTATCAATGTCATAACTTTGGTATATATGTGACATATATAAAGGCATAACTTCTGCAGCAAAAACGGGAACAACATGGACAAAAACATTGGATCAAAGAACTGACTGAAACAATTAGCTTCTGCCCAAACAGTAAACTTCTGCAGAGAAAAACTTTAACAAGACTGAGACAAAGATGCAAGACATGTATGGCAGAATGCATGAAATGGGATGGGGTGGGGGGCATGGAAAAGGAAGTGTGTCTAAATTGGACTGAGAAATGATGTATGAAACACAAAACACCAATAAAATATTTTATTTTTAAAATCCATTAGAAATCCATAAACAAATAGAAAAAATTCTATTTGTTTGCATTACAGGTCATATATTCTCAGTTGATACTTCACTCATATTATGTGCATTATATTCTTTTTTATAAATATTCTTATTGATGTTTTGGGTATTTCACACATGTTTGGGCATGTTTGTACTCCCACCTAGTCAGCATTCAGTGGCTTCTATTTCTCTCCACTTCAGGGTCTATTGCTTAACCTGGAACAAATCTATTAAAATAAAGTAGAGAATGGATGTTCAGACAGCTCTCAGGATTTTTCTGTCAACTCCTGTGTAGCTCAGGGTTACAAACATGCACACCAGACCTAATTTTACTGCGGCATTGGAGATCTGAGCTTAGATCCTGGCCATTGAGAAACTAACACTTTACATGCTAATCCATCTTCCTATAATGGATTTTATTTTATAACAATATATGTGAGATACAAATTTTGTGGAAGTAATTAAAGAGTCTTTAGATATATTCTGCCATATTGTATGGAAATTTTGCATCACAAACTCAGAGTAGGCTTTGTATCTTATACAGTTTCTTTCAAAAATAGTTATTTTACCTATTGTTCAAGATTTGTTCTGGTTTGGTTTGTGTCCCATTGTTAGTTTGTCATATTTTTGGTCAGAAATCAAAAGGAATGCATGAGAATTCATAATTAAGCTCTCCAGTTGTGTATGCTGTATATATTTTTATGGGGAGTGAATTTTGTTATAACCCTTCCAATCCACAATCATACATTTTATTATTTTATAGTGAATATTATTGGATTTTTAGGATTTCATGCCACACATGATCAATTCTTTAAAAACTAATATTTTATTGATTATTAGAGAATTGTATGCAGTATACCTTGACCATTTTCAGACATCTTCCATCATTTCCTATCAAACCCACCCCCACCTCCCTACTCTCTCATTTCATGTCCTTGATTATTTTTAAGGCCTATTGAGTCTAATTTGTGTTCCCTACATTTTTTTTTCTCTGTGAGTCCATCCCCTGGAGCCTGATAACTTACTCACACATCGCATTCTACCTCTTCAGGCAGCTATTAATTGCCAATAGGTCCTTTGCTACTTAACTACCTCCCTTCAGCATGCTGGGCTTTGTTTGATATGATTTTGCATACTTCTTGTGCATGTTGTCACAAGTACTATGGGTTCATATGTGAAACTGCTTTCTTATGTCCAGAATAAGGTTTTCCTTGTATTCATCCACCACTTCTGGTTTTTACAGTCTTTAAGCCTTCCACAATGTTCCCTGAGCTTTATAAAGAGAAGGTATGATATAGGTTTTCCGATTTCAGGCTGAGCACACATTGATCAGTTGTGAGTCTCTGTGTTAATCACCAACTGTTGCAAGAAGAAGCTTCTCTTGTGAGAACTGAGAGATACACTAATCTATAGATACATCAATAATTCATTAAGAGTTAGTTAAGCATTGTGTTCACTTAGCAAAATAATAGTAGTAGGTTTTCCCCTATTCAATGTTTCTTGGCCCTGAAAACAGTGCCATGTATAGGCTTCATCTTGTGAAGTGTGCCTTAACTCCACCCAGAAAGTGGTTGGTTAGTCCCTTAACATTCACTCAACTGGGTCTAACTTATTAGGTTAACAATTATTGCTATAGTTCGTAACGTTCACAGATGGGCAAGGATGATGATTACTTTCTCTTTCTGGAGCAGGCACAGCAACAGTAAGATTTGAGGTTAGCACTGGAGTGATTGCTACATGTTTGTTCATGACTGACATATGGAGCATATTCAACATTAGGGACTGACCGTCAAGATATGGACAACCAAGAGCAGTGACAACAGCTAGGACAAGTTAAGGATGTATAGACCTATTTTATTAACATTCACCAAAGTAAAGCCCATTCCTGGCATTGGGCTTTTCAGGTGCCAGCCTGTGGTGTTTGGTAGGGGCGTTGCCCTCCCTCCCCATACCTTCTTACAAGCTAATTCATTTTAAATGTGTGTTTGTTTGTGTGTGTGCGTGTGTGTGTGTTTGTGTGTGTGTGTGTTTGTGTGTGTGTGTGTGCGTGCGTGCGTGCATGTGTGTGTGTGTGTGTGTGTGTATTTTAAGCAGCTTCTACAGTAGTAGATTCCCATATTTTTCCAAAACCCCTACTATTATTTATCCATCCCAATTCCCCCATATTCCCTTTGTACTCTGTCCTTTTATGCCTTAACCTTTAACCCTTCCTAATCCAATGTTCTTTTCTTACACTTTATATCATTTCATTCTCTCCCCTTCCAGGAAGTCCTTGGCCCCATGGCCCCTTACTGGTTTAATGACCTCCATATATTTTTTCCAACTGAAACAGACATATCCATAATCCAAAGCTAGCATCTACTATGAGTGAAAACATGTGGCATTTGTCTTTCTGGGTTTTAGTTACCTTACTCGGAATGATTTTTCCAGTCCCATTCATTTCCTGAGAATCCATTCAATGTTAAGAGAATGAAATTATGAATAATATTGTGTAAATTACTGTTTTTATCATTTGATGGACCTCCAGACTGGGATGACTCTCAATCCTTCTAAGTTTCCAAAATATTTATCTTGAGTCTCTATCATCTTTTGACAAAAATTTTGTTTATATTAAACATTATTACAATTAAAAATATGTCATCCTCCTGATTATGAAGAAAAAAATAATTTAGCCCTTAAATCCATATTAATGCAATGACTTTGATTCGTTCATTTTCCTTATAACTACAAGTATCTCCTAACCTCATAACTGCAAGACTGTTTCATGGTGTACATATTAACATATAGATTTAAGCAGGTATTTGAGAGAGCCACAGTAACAGAAGAAAGTTTAAAAAATAAATGCATTGAATTATCACGAAGATCAATTATATCTTATTGTGTTTGTGGGTATTCACATAGGGCCTTGCAGAAAGCCATATCAAAAAATAGTCATTTTGTGTGCAATAACTAATTCATACTGCCTCCCATGATTTAACATTTTTTATCTTAAAAACACTTCTGAACAACTGGACTTTACTTAGAATATTGGCAAATAAATAATGTATGACTTTAGAAAAACATTTAGTCAGGGAGACCCTGTCTCAAAAAGACAAAAAAGGGGGGCAGGTGTGGTGGCACACACCTTTAATCCCAGCACTTGAGAGGCAGAGGCAAGTAGATCTCTGTGAGTCCAAGGCCAACCTATTCTACATAGTGAGTTACAAGACAGCTGGGGCTAAAGGGCAACCCTCTCTCAATAAGAACAACAACAAGAAAAAAAAAAAAAAAGAAAGGCCATTTCGTGTGTACTTTTCAAATATTTTATGTGAAATATGTATTCTGATATCCATATAAAGGAACTATTTTATACGCAATTTTTGTCAAATTAACTAATTAATTTTAATATATTGAATACAATGTCAAGGAAAATTTTATATTCCATTTTAAAAGGAGCAATAAATAAGTTGTTTGATGCAAATACTAAAAGAACAAGAACTGTTTGCACATAATCTATATAAAAACCTAATTAATCAGAAAAATATGTATGGCTCAAGATATTGGCTCTGTGTCTTCCTATATTGATAACAGGGTGTTTAAAAGATTATTCCAGCACTGAATTGCTAAACAGACCCTTAGAACAGTTTCATGGTTTTTTTGTTTTTTGTTTTGTTTTGTTTTGTTTTTACAGAACAACATACCATGCATAGATAACAGCTAGTCTGTGGACATTCTATGATTTTTTTTTAAAATGTAAAAATGGAGGGAATAAGGGAGAGTGAAAGAGAAAGAAGAAGGGCTGAGAGGAAACAATAAAACATAAATTTTATCATTTTAAGGAAAGAAACATGAGTTAACACACAAGTTCACAAGAAATTAATATTCATTAAAAGGTTGGGGAAAAAACACTAGCATTTTCTTTTGTAGAGTGTTACACATCTGCAGCAGCATGCTTACCTTGTCTATTGAACAGACTTAACCTGTGCTCAGAAGCAACAGCTGAGTCAGTGGTTTGATCAGCATCTGATACATTTCCAGAAGAAGCAGAGGATGATGATATATAAAGCCAGATCTTTCCCATATTAAATGAGTTTAGCAGGAGCTCACCTCCTCCCTGCTTTACACCCTACTCTCATTGTCTGTGTGCTGATTTCGCCATCTACTACACCTCCATTCCTCGGTCGTGACCTGAACTTCTTCCACAGGCCTGGAGGAGCTTACTACAGCACACAAGTTCACAAGATATTAATATTCATTAAAAGGTTGGGGAAAAACACTAGTATTATTTTTCGTCACCTCAAATAATGAATTTAACATTATACGTTGAGATACCCAGATGCCAGTCAATAAACAGAACAAATCAAGACCAAAGTCAACAGAAGGATGTAAAGAAAAATATTAAGTACCAGCAAGAGAAACAAACATAAGCAAAATACTAATATTATGCTGTTTTTATAAGACAAAAATTAAATACCTGGAAATAGACTTGGAAAAATATGAATGAAAGTAGAGATATTAGAAGTAATATGAAAACTTAATAAATGATTATAATTATTAAAAATGATGTTAATGTATAGAAAAAAAGTGGATATCCTAGAATAAGAGAAAGATTCCAGAATGGAAAGATTGATTATGACTGAGCAGTGAAGAAATAAATAACCTGGACACATTAAGAACAAAGACATTTACCTAAGGAATGCCAGAAACTCCACCAGAGAACTTCTATAAACTATTAACAGTTTCAGTAAAGTGGCAGGATACGAAATTAACCTAGCAAAATCAGTAGCCTTTCTTGATTTTTTTTTTTGTTTTAATTTTAATTAATAATTTAAAGGAAAATAATATATAGTTATAATAATATATACATATATATATATATATATATATATTAATAAGTAATAATATATATTATCAAATCTAGAACCGTGTCCCCCCCCATCCACCCACCCCACCAGAGCTCATGCAGTAGCTTTTCTTCATACCAAGCAGCTAGAGAAGGAAAACAAGGAGACTTTCCCATTCACAATAGTCTCCAAAAAAAAATCTAAGAACAAACCTGACTAAAGACACTAAAAATCTGTATGACGAAAATTTTAAACCCCTGAAGAAGGAGACTAAAGAAGATAGCGGAAGATGGAAGGAGCTCCCATGCTCATGGTTTGGGAGAATTCGCATAGCAAAATGGCCATCCTGCCCAAAGTAATATATAGATTCAACTCAATCAAAAAAAATCCCCATGATCTTCTTCACAGACCAAGAAAACAAACAAATAAACAAAAACAAACAAACAAAAACCCATAAACATTCTAAAATTCATCTGAATAAAAGACCCCACATAGCCAAAGCAGCTCTGAGCAAAAAGAGCAATGCAGGGGTGATTAATATACAAGACTTCAAGCTGTATTACAAGGCTATAGTCATCAAAACAGCCTGATACTGAAACAAAAACAGACCATTGATCAATGGAACAAAATTTAAGATCCAAACGGGAGCACGTGCAATTTCAGCCACCTCATATTTGACAAAGGGGCCAGAAAGACTCAATGGAGGAAAGACAGCATCTTCAGCAAATGGTGCCGGCAAAACCAGATCACCACATGTAGAAGAATTAAACCACTATCTCTCACTCTGTACAAAATTCAACTCCAAATGGATCAAAGACCTCAATGTGAAAACTGAAACTCTAAAAATGTTAGAAGAAAACATTGGCAGTACCCTACACGACCTAGGGGTAGGAAAAGACTTTCTTAATCAGACAGCAGCTGCCCAAAAAGTAAGATCAATTGACAAGTGGGCCCTTATTAAACTCACAAACTTCTGTACCTGGAAAGAAACAAAGAAGTAAAGAGAAAGCCCACAGAGTGGGCGGGAACCTTCATCAGTGTTACATCTATGAGAAAACCCAGAGTATATAAACTACTCAAAAAATAAAGGAGTCAGAAAACAAATGACCTACACAAAACATGGAATAAAGAACTGAACAGAGACTTCACAAATGAAGAAGTAAATATGGCTGAGAAACATATTAGAAAGCTTTCTACATCCTAATAATTAAGGGGGTGCAAACTAAAACTAGCTTAATATTTCAACTTACCCCCATAAAACTGGCTAAGATTAGGAAAACAAATGACAACAAATGCTGGAGAGGTTGTGGGGAAAGGGAAACACTCATCCAGTGCTTGTTGGAATAGAAACTTGTGCAAACCCTATGGAAAGCAGTATGGAGAATACTTTAAAAATTCAAATTAAACCTTACCCCATCATACTACTCCTAGGTTTATATCCACATGACTCAACCTGTCCCAGAGAAAAATGAGAAATGATGATTATTACAGCTCTCTTCACAATAGGAAAAAGCTGGAAGCAAACCAAGTGTCATTCGACCAATGAGTGGATAAAGAAAATGTGGTACACCTACACAATGGAGTTCTATGAAGCAGTAAAGAAAGAGGACAAGCCGTGTGGGTGGTGAACACCTTTAATCCAAGCACGGGGGAGGCAGAGGCAGGTGGATCTCTGTGAGTTGAAGGTCAGTCTGGTGTACAGAATGAGTTACAGGTCAGCCAGGGCTACAGGGAGACCCTGTCTCAAAAAAAAAAAAAAAAAAAAAAAAGAAAAGAAAAGAGGAATTATGAACCATTTAATGAAACATTGCAGGTAAGTGGGGAGTAGACTAGAAGTCCATTAATGCTAAGTGGAAGTAAACACAGTCCCAGATTAAGAAATGACAAATGATGTCCCTCACTTGTGGATCCTAGCACCAATCCCTAGTTGTAAGGCCAAACTGAGTAACATTATTTTAATTTATATTTTCTTTTTTATAATGAAAGAGCAACTATACTGTTCAATGTGAATTCCTTTAATGGGCTCTGGAATTAACCTACCACTTATTTTCAGACTTCGTAATTTTGGTGTATGGGTAGAGGGTATATGTGCATATTTTTTACTATAAAATTAAAGGGGAAAATGTGACTTCCTAAACTTGGTTTGGAATTAACTCATAGTTTAATTCCATACTTCATAATTTTTATATAAGTTTGACATATATATATATATATATATATATATATGCATATTTTGGAGCAATATTAATTGGAGGGAACAGCAACAAAAGTACTGGGTCAAAGAACTGACTGAAGCAGTAAACTTCTGCCCCAAACAGTAAACCTCTGCATAGAAAAAACTTTTAAAAGCCTGAGAAAAAGATGCAACACATGTATGGTAGAATGCATGAGCTAGGGTACAGTAGGGGACATGGAAGGGGGAATGAGTCTAAATTGAACTGGGAAAAAGTATTAGTGCATAAAACTTCAATATAAATATTTTGAAAAGAACAAAGACATTGAATCAGTAGCAAGCAGGTCAATATTGCCCTCACTCTCCAGGAAAATAAAGAGACTAAGCTTCCTCCTTCTAATTATCTACAGGTTCCCTCCCCCTCCCTTTTGACCTACACATGCACCAGTTCAAAGTTGTTGAAGTGTCATCTATTAATGGAGAGTTAAGAAGTCATCCATGTCTGTGTGAACTGGTCCAAGAATACCATCTTTTCTTTTTAAATATGGAATTGTTTTTACTGTAAAGTATTTGGTGATAACTTACTTTATACAAAATTTGGATGTGAGCAGAGAAGAAATCAACAAAGTAATACATGTGCAGAGACTTTGTAAGCGAAATCTCACAAATTACTTGTTTTTTCCAATACACGTGCAATAAAAATAAAGGAAGACAAAATCAGAAGAACCAGTGATGTACTAGCAGATATGTGGAAAGTCTTCATCTATGAGGGATTATATGGCTGGAAAATGAGTTTTAGAGGAATAGTTATCTAACATTTATTCATAACTTATTTATGTAAATGATGCTGTATAAAATATTTAAGGTGTTGATAGTGCATCCAGTTAACCTCATGAATTACAATTCTGAATCATTTACTTTTTTCACTTGAGCACATAGAACAATGACTTCTTCAGAGTTCTTAAATGCAGGCTTTAATGCAATGAGATACTGGTGATTGCAAATTTTTTATAGCAATGAAAATTTTAAGAGCATATTTTTACAATCTCACAAAAATTTACAGTTGTTCACATTAGAACCATGTTTGTGTGACTTCTGCAGACTCTCTGTAGGTAAACAGTTGTAGTTTTATGGGCTTATTAATGTAGTGGTAGATTCTACCAGGAGAGAGCAGCCAGTGTTCTACACTCTTCCTTAATATCTTGCTAATTGGTCCAAATATACAGTTCGAATATATTTCTCAATGGTAAAATGTTTTATTTGAATGTTCATAAGCATTTAACTTTCTATTACATTTAATATGTTACTCTGTTTTATTATAGATTGTCTTACTGGGAAGGGAGACCTCTATTTCTTTTTTTTTTTTATTTTAAAATTTTATTGAATTCTTTGTGAATTTCATAAAGTTTCAACCAATCTTCATTGCCTTTACACCTGCCTCTCCATTGGCAACCTCCCCCAGGCCTTCCCTCTTGGAGTTCACACATTCTTTCATGTGTGCTAGGGTCCCATATGCCCAACTACTCTCCCTGTCCACTTTTCAGTGCCAGCTCTTCCCCTGAGCTCTAGGCAGCCTATTTGGAGTCCCTCTCTTAAAGTAGGCTGGTTCTTTCTCACCCAACTGGAATCTGGCAATATTTCTTCATCCAAGATTTTTAGGTTCTATTACCCATTTCTGCAGTTCCATGCTTGGTTTTTGTCTGGCTGAGTTTGCGTGGGTCTTGTGCATGCTGATAGCAATGCTGTAGGTTCATATGAACAGGGTCCCAGGAGCTTATAAGGTTCATTTCCATTTGTTCTTGCACCACCTCCCTGGCTCTTACAATCTTTACCTGTATTTTGCAATGGTGCCTTTGACCTGGGTTGGTGATGCTGAATATAAGTGACCTGTCCATGTAACCATACTCTGCAGACTACTAATCTCCATGGTTTGGCCATTTAGCCTCCTGTTGCATGGTGGGGTGGACTTCCACAATGAGAGACAAAGAGGTTAATTAATGTTTTCTTAGGTCTTTAATCTATGTTGTTATGCCTTATGTGCCATTTTAACTTTTCTCACTTGATCCTGCCAGTCTCCTATGGCCCTGATCCTCTTAGGCTCTTTGCCCCCCTTATCCTTACCTATCCTACTATAATCCTTCCTCTCCTTCGATTTAGATACCCTGATTTTGTGCATTTCTTCCTTAGTAACACCTGGTACTTACTAATCTTCTGTCTCAGATTCTCTTTTCCCCTTTACCTTCTTGGTTCCTTTTAATTTACCTGGTTCCTGCAGTTACATCAGAATATATACTTACATATAAGGATCTGGGGCTAGGACTCACAAATGAGGGGCCACACAGGTCATTTGTTTTTCTGAGTCCATATAACTTCACTTTGCATAACTGCTTATAGTTCTATCCATTAACTGCAAATTTCATGATGTCAGGAAGACATCTATTTCTTATTGATATTATTTTTTTTTACCTTTTTGAGACAGGGTCTCCCCTGTAGCCCCAGCTGTCCTGGAACTCACTCTGTAGACCAGGCTGGCCTTGAACTCACAAAGATCTGCCTGCCTCTGCCTCCCAAGCCACTATGCCTGGCTGATATTATTTTTTTAAAGTACTGAGTATTCCTACATGAACCATAATAATTGCTATTGTTATCATTTTTTAAACTTTTTAAAAATTTTATTTCTGTATGTGTATGAATGTACTGTCTGCATGCAAGTTTGTGCACCCGTGTCGTGCAATGCCGCAGAGGTCAGAAAAGGGTATCGGATTCCCCTGGAACTGGAGTTCTCCTGGAATTGGAGTTTCAGACGGTTCTCAGCCACCATGTGGATGCTGGGGATCGAACCCAGGTTCTCTGCAAGAGTGGTCGGCACTCTTAACTGCTACGCCATCTCTCCAGCCCTATTGTTATCATTTTTGTGACTCTGGTTAGTATAGTCAAATGTCAAATTTTACAAAATCTTATTCTAAATTACTTTATGAATTATTGTACTCATTATTATCTTTCTCCTTGTTGTGAAAAAAAATTCCATCAAACAAACCAAAAGATTTTCTTTTGGCTCATGGTTTTCAGGAATATAGTGTACATGTTGGGCAAGTCATGGTGGTAGAAGTTTGACTGCCTTGTATAATTGCATGGGGAGTTAGAAAATAAAGACATGAGGCTAGTGATAATATGCTGTGGCTTGAATGAGATATAGCCCACAAAGGCTCATGTGTTAGATTACTGGGTCCATTTGATGGCAGCGTTTGAAAAGGTTATGGGACCTATATGAGGTGGAGTTTCCTTGAAGGAAGTATTTTGCTAAGTGCAAGGTTTCAAGCTTTCTTATTGCCAGGCCAGCCCCATGATTCTGTTGTCATGCCTTTTTGTCAGGATGGACTCTATCCCCTCTAGTACTAGAAGTCAAAATAAACCTACCTTGCCAATGTGGTTTATTTGCTACCATATTCTATCATAGAAAAAGAAGGATAAATGATGCATAATGTTTCAAATTTATTTTTCCTTTTAATTCAGCACTGGACCCCACCTTATACAACGGTGCTATCTATGGACAACATATAAGTAAAGAAGATTCTCAAAGGTGATTTTCAAATCCATTCAAGCTTACAATGGAGGTTAACCAAATTTATTATTGAACTTTTTGGTTATTAGATTATTTGCTATTCTCAGACATCTGTGATACATACCTAAGGAAGTATTATTCTAATTCAAATGAGTTGGATCTCCCCACTACAAATCTAAAGTTCATTTTGGGAACACATATTCATGAGCTATGGCCTCTAGAAGAGAATATTATAGCCTGAGAAGTCAAAAGATGTTTGTTATTTGACAATTTTATATTATATATTTTCAAAATATAGTTACAGTTAATGTTTGGTGAGACTGTTCTTCACTGACTTAGGAGAGCCACTTTATGCCTTTTCTCATTGAATGCACTTATTTGTATCCTATTTTTTTTATTTTTTTCTTTTCAGGGACTCTACTACTGAATCACTCCTATGTTGATGACACAAATTGGTATTTATTCCAAATCTGGCTAACATTGGAGGTTAAGGCTTCAAACACTCATTGAGGCAAGGCACAATTAGTCTATTAAAGGAATTTGTGGGGCTGGAGAGATGGCCTAGCAGTTAAGAGCACAGACCGCTCTTACAGAGGACCCGGGTTTGATCCCCAGCACTCAGATGGCTGCTGAGAACTGTCTGAAACTCCAATTCCAGGAGAACTCCAGTTCCAGGGGAATATGATGCCCTCTTCTGACCTCCATGGCATTGCACTATACGGGTGCACATACAGAAATAAAGAAATTAATAAAAAAAGAATTTGTATCTACATTTATAAAAACTCTGAATTGTGGTAGAGCAGAATGTACTCAAAATAGGGCCCTGCAGATATTTTTATCATATTAATTTGAAAATCCTATTTCATCCCCTAACACATGACAGTAGTATGGTTTTATTAAATTCACAATTTACAAATTATGAAGTATATTATCTTTTACCAACAAATGTGTGTTCTGTTTTCTGACTGAGCTTGATACACATAAAGCTGTACTACTAATGACCTTGGCCCTTTAACTTGGTTTTCCCAGTATGATTGCCACTTAATTGACACAAAGTACAATACTCTTGTCCTTTGAAACCTTCAAAATTGCTACAAAAAGTTGGAGCATTATGGAGCCAGCTGCTGACCTTAAGCCTTATTCCTAAAATAAATACAGGTAGAACCCTGAATTCTGCAGGCCAGAGAATATGTGAAAAAAAAAAACCTATAGATCTAGGAAAATAAATCACCTTCACTATAGTGAAAGCAGAGGTTATATTTTGCTGCAACAATCTAGTAGTGTAATACTTTCTATATAGTGTCAGTAGCATTAATACTAGATAGTGCTCTGCTATATGTAGTACACACGCTCAGTGAACATGACAGTAATTCCATGCCTATCAAACACTAATCAGCAAACTGATTATCCAACTTTTGTTCATTACTGATAAAAATTCATACCAAAATAACAAATTTTATTATTTTCTTTATATTTCCTAGAAAACATTGTAGACTAATTTTTTTATATTTAACTTGAAAGTCTAGAAATAGACACATAATCTTAATGATTGCTCCCCAATGTTTCTGTTTCACTGAATAATTTTGTTGAATTTTTGTGTATTTAATAAAATGCATCTTAATCATACTGAGACCCTCCCTCCCCTACCTGTACCTCCAAAGCCTGCCTACAGGATTTCATCGATTCTGTCACATATATTACAGTCTATTTATTCAAGTTCTTACACCCAGATTTCCCTCATTGTGAGTTCATCCACTGGAGCCTGTTCAGCCTATATAGTTGTAGTAACCTGTACACGCAGAATTATGCAGTGCGCCTGTGCAGAGCTTGTTTTTCCTCATCTACCTAACCTGCCCTAGGCAGGCGACCATAGCAACAGCTTAGTCAGAGACCTGGGCCAATCACAAGGAGACAGGATGACTGCAATAAGAGGAGAGCATAATGCAAACAGTATATAAACCCTAACCTTGCCCTCAATAAACAAGTCTACAGCAGCTCACCTTCTGCCTGCTTTCCCCTCACTCCACGTGTCTGTGTGTTGACTCTCCACCTCTCACCCCCTTTTGTTCATGGCCTGACTGTGACGTTCCCCTTCAGCCCGGGAACTGAAAACATCTGGTGCCCAATGTTTCGCCGGCAGCCAATGCCAGGTCAACAAAACGATGGCTCAGGTCCTTTTGGCATTGGTCAATAGGGACTCTGCATGCATCTCTCCCGATGAGGTGATACAAGTCATCCATTCACAATTCATGGAATGTGCTTATCTCTCCTGTCTGGGGCACTGCTCCTGGCCTCTTCCCTTGGTGGCTGGTTAGTCAATGACGGGTTAGACCCTGCAAACCAGGGCAACTTAAACCAGGCACAGTCAAGTGACAGAATGCCGGAGCTGGGGCCTACAACATTTGGGCATAGCACCTGAACTCCCACTCTGACCGCCCTTCCTTCATGCGAAATTAAATACAAAGGGTGGAAATGTAGTAGGCTGTACACTGAGAATTATGCAGAGCTTGTTTTCCCTCATCAACCTAACCGGCCCTAGGCGAGCAACCATAGCAACAGCTGAGTCAGAGACCCAGGCCAATCACGAGGTGACACGATGACTGCACTAAAAGGAGAGCAGAATGCGAACAATATATAAACCCTAACCTTGCCCCCAATAAAAAAGTCTGTGGCAGCTCGCCTTCTGTCTGCTTTCACCAGAATCCCAGGGTGTGTTGACTCTGCACCTCTCATTCACTTTTGTTCATGGTCGGACCACAGAGTTCCCCTTCAGGCCGGGGGGGATTGACAACATATAGTGTTGCTCCTTTAAAAAGATCAACTCTCCCTTACCTAGCAGTGATCTGCTGCCAATAGTTCCAGGTAATGTTGGGGCCCCTTCCCATTTCCCAAGTGCTATGGTGGTTTTCTGATTGAGTATGCCTAAAGTTTTTTTTTTATGTTTGGTTTTATATTTTAGCTCCTTCCTAGTAATTACACCCTGCTTCACAATTTGTGACCTTTTATGCTTATTCTCTGGAAGATGGAACCAGCTTCCATGACCCCACCGCTTCCTCATTCTGCATGCTTTCAAAGCCAGAGTGTAGGGGCAATGGGAATTTCTGTCACACTTTGTGCATCAATTTGATGCTTTTAGAGTACTGCTACAGCTGAGGCCACTGACCTCAGGAACACAGAGCAGCAACATTGCTTGGGCAGGACACCTTCAGGGCTTTCTCTTCTTGAAGAATACTTATTTCAAATGTCTTTACTTCACTTTCTTTCTCTCTTTCTCTCTCTCTCTTTCTTTCTTTCTTTTTTCTTCTTATTTTCTTTCTTTCATTTATTTACTTAATTATTTTATTTTGTAGATTTATGCCCTGGAAAGGTTGAATGATGAAGTCTCCCAAATCTGTGAAATTTCACAACGTTTCCTGTTGTTACAGTGCAAACTACTATAGTTCTTCCTCATGGCACTAATGCTTATAAAAATTATAAACCCTTTGGTACAATTACACAAGCAAAGTGAATATTTTTCTATACATTTGTTCTACTTCCTACTCCTGATTTTCACTGACCACCTGGTTGAAAACAACCATCACGAGCCATGCCTTAATCTGAATGCTGTTCCCCCCTTCAAATTAATTTGCCCATTATTTATTTTAAATTCAGTCAAATATTCAGGCATAGCTAAAAGAGAGGTAAATCATTTCCTGAAACAAAACATGAATGGCCTCTTGTCCAGTTCCGTCAGGTCAATGGTTCCATGGGAGACTTCTTGAGCCAGGCCTGCATTTTCTGCAATTCTATTAGCATCTGGTGCGTTTCCATCTGAGACTTGTTGAGCCAGGCCTTCATCTTCTCCAATTCTATTAGCATTCTGGTGTTCTGACATCTCTTATCTGGCTCTGCTTGTGTCAAACTGACTGGACTAAGGATGAACTACCTCAAGCCAGATGGCCCACCCCAAATGTGGGTGTTACCTTCTGCCCACAGGCAGTATAAAAGACCATGGCAGAGGAAGCTGGTCCCCTTTTTTCCTGCGGCTTGCCTCTCTCACTGGTGAGTTTGTCTCGCTGCTGTGATCAACCCTACGGATCTCAGCATGGGAATCCATTTGGGCCTTCAGCACCAGAATGGGACTACTGAGACATCCAGCCTTGCAGAATGAGCAGTCCCCTGGATTCTCAGCCTCTCCAGTGTGGCAAGGCTGTTGTTGGACTCCTTGAGCTCTGTCATGTGACCAAATCAATAAATTTGTATATAGCTATATATTCGTTCTATTGATTCAGTTTGTTTAGAGAACCCTGACTAATAGAGAAAGGTAAATCATTTTCTGGAACAAAACATGAATGGCCTCTTGTCCAATTCCCAGTCAGGTCAATGGTTTCATGGGAGACTGCTTGAGCCAGGCCTGCATTTTCTTCAATTCTACTAGCATTCTGGTGTGCTTCCATCTGAGACTTGTTGAGCCAGGCCTTCGTCTTCTGCAATTCTACTAGCATTCAGGTGTCCTGACATCTCTTATCTGGCTCTGCTTATAGTACTTCTTTAATGCATGTATTTAAACTTTTCCAAATTCCTCCTGACAATAAAATCAAAATTGCTTAGAACTACTAGGTTAGTTTTAGTCAAAAGAAAGATCTATTTCTCTGCTAACAATTTTCCCTATTACTTTTGTATATTGATGACAAAAAATACCTGATACAAGATGCCATAACTCGCGCGCAAACAGGGCAGGTACACAGCTACAGGTGGAGTGGTCTGGCACAGGGGCAGCTGGGAGAGGGTCTTGCTCTGAATCCTTTTTCTAGGGTCCCCGTCCCAGAGGGACCACACTCTTCCTCGGCAGAGTGAACAGAGGGTCGTGTTTACTTCTGCTCTGGTCCCGGCTAGCAGACTTGTGGGCAGGCTCCTGAGTCGCAGGCAAGATGCCATAACTCGCGCACAAACAGGGCAGGTACACAGCTACGGGGGGGTGGTCTGGCACAGGGGCAGCTGGGAGAGGGTCTTGCTCTGAACCCTTTTTCTAGGGTCCCCGTCCCAGAGGGACCACACTCTTCCTCGGCAGAGTGAACAGAGGGTCATGTTTACTTCTGCTCTGGTCCCGGCTAGCAGACTTGTGGGCAGGCTCCTGAGTCGCAGGCAAGATGCCATAACTCACGCACAAACAGGGCAGGTACACAGCTACGGGGGGGTGGTCTGGCACAGGGGCAGCTAGGAGAGGGTCTTGCTCTGAACCCTCTTTCCGGGGTCCCTGTCCCAGAGGTACTGGGGCACAGGCTAGGTCAGGCACCCACCCCCACCTGCACCAAGGGAATTGCTGAGAATCCAAGTGGTCTTCCTTTTTGAGAACCTTCAGAACAGAAAGAGAAGACTGACTTAGGCTTCCAACATCCAATATATACACAAAATTGAAAACCTGAAACCAGGCAAGTCAATACACCATAAAAATAAAAAAATAAAAATAAAAAAAAGGAGGAGGAAAGGGGAAAAAGGCATCAGAAGGAGGCAAGCAAAACCATCTGCTAATATAGTGAAAAGTCATTTGTGACTTGAACCACAAAAGGGAAACCCACATGCCAGGGACATGACGAAGGGACAACATGGGAAAGGCACAGGATATTCCCACACCAGGCCCTACCAAACCTGGAGGAGATAGGTACAATGGGATCCCCTTGGAGGAGACCCAAGGAACAGAGCTTAGAGGAATAATTGCAGACATTCACAGAGAAATTAAAGAAAATAAAGAAGAAGTCAGAGAACTAAAGAGAGAGAATGAAAAACTCAAAAAGGACCTAGAGGGATACAATGACAAACTTCGGAAAGAACTAAAGGAACAGAATAACAAACTCCAGAAAGAACTAGAGGGAGAAAAAAACAAACTCCGAATGGAAGTAGAAACACTGAAAAAGGAAGCCAACCAAAGAAGAAAGGAGCACCAAGAAGAGATTGAGAAGCACAAAGAAGAGATTGAGAAGCTCAAAAAGGAAATGGAGGTACTAAAGAAAACACAGGAGGAAACAAAAAAGGAATTAGAACACTCAGTCAATCAAGAAGAAAGAAAAGGAAAAAGCCTCAGAAGTAGAATGGAGGAAGCAGAACAAAGAATATCAGACCTGGAAGATAACACAGAGCAATTAAAAAGCTCAAATAAAGATTATGAAAAATTTAAAAATACACAAAAGTGGAACAACCAGGAAATATGGGACACTATGAAAAGACCAAACCTCCGCATCATAGGAATAGAGGAAGGAGAAGAATCTCAAGAGAATAGTATTGATCAGATCTTCAACAGAATAATAGATGAAAATTTCCCCAAACTAAAAATAGACAAGCCCATACAAATACAAGAAGCACATAGGACCCCAAATAGACAAGATCAGAAAAGAAACACCCCACGCCATATCATAGTTAAAATGCTAGATGCCCAAAACAAAGACAAAATTCTGAGGGCCACAAAAGAAAAACAAGTCACATACAAAGGGAAACCCATCAGAATTACAACTGACTTCTCGCCTCAAACCATGAAAGCAAGAAGAACATGGAGCAAAGCATTCCCTGTGTTAAGGGACTATGGATGCCAACCCAGAATACTTTACCCAGCAAAAATGTCGACTATACTTGAAGGAGAGAGAAAAATCTTCCATGACATAAACAAGATGATGGAATACATGTCTGGAAAACCAACTCTTCATAAAATACTTGAAGCAATTCAAAGGGCAGAAGAGAGGAGCAACAATCCTCAAACACCTAGGAAAAGAAACTAACAAAAACATAACCATAGGAGCAAAATCAAAGGCTAGAAGTCCAAATGGATAATAAAGTGAAAGGAAGCAACATCCATCTTTCAATTGTAACCTTAAATATTAATGGGCTAAACTCCCCAATCAAAAGGCATAGACTGGGAGAATGGATTAGGAAACAAAACCCATCTATATGCTGTCTACAAGAAACCCATCTCAATTTCAAGGATAGGCACCAACTTAAGGTGAAGGGTTGGAAGAAAGTATTCCAAGCAAATGGTACCAAAAAGAAAGCGGGTGTGGCTATTCTAATATCAGACAAAATAGACTTCAAAGCAAAAGAAATCAAAAGAGACAAAGAGGGCCATTACATCCTTATTAAAGGAACAATTGACGATGAAGATTTCACAATCATAAATATATATGCACCAAACATCAGTGCACCAAACTTTATAAAGACAATTCTTCAGGATCTCAAGGCACAGATTAACCCCAGCACACTAATACTAGGGGACTTCAATACCCCATTAAGTCCTCTAGACAGATCAACAGGACAAAGGATAAACAGAGAGACATCTGAACTAAATGACACAATACACCAAATGGACCTCACAGACATCTACCGAATATTTCACCCAAACACCAGAGAATACACTTTCTACTCAGCACCTCATGGAACATTCTCCAAAATAGACCATATACTGGGACACAGGGAAAAACTCAACAAATATAAAAAGATTGAAATAATCTCATGCATTCTATCAGACCACAGTGCAATAAAACTCAATATCAACACCAGAATAAACCCTACAACCTACAGGAACACATGGAGACTAAACAACACTCTCCTGAATAATGAGTGGGTCAAGGAAGAAATAAAAAAAGAAATAAAAACATTCCTGGAACTGAATGACAATGATAAAACAACACAGCAAAATCTATGGGACACTCTTAAAGCAATCCTAAGAGGGAAGTTTATAGCTCTAAGTGCCCACATTAAAAAAACAGAAAGAGCACAAGTGAATGATCTAACACTGCAGCTAAAAATACTTGAGAGACAACAACAAATGAACCCTAAACGGAGCAGACAAGAAGAAATAACAAAAATCAGAGCAGAGATCAATGAAATAGAAACAAAGAAAACCATACAAAAAATCAATGAATCCAAAAGTTGGTTCTTTGAGAGAATAAACAAGATAGACAGACCTCTAGCCCAGTTAACCAAAAGAAAGAGGGAACAACTCCAAATCAATAGAATCTGTGATGAAAGGGGAAATATCACAACAGACAATGAAAAGATCCAGACAATCATACGGGACTACTTCAAAAACTTATATTCTACTAAGTTTGAAAACCTAGAAGAAATGGATGAATATCTGAAATCCTGGGAATCACCAAAGCTCAACCAAGAAGAGATCGACAGCCTAAACAGACCAATAGTACAGGAAGAAATCGAAGATGTAATAAGTAGCCTCCCAACCAAAAAATGCCCAGGCCCGGATGGATTCACGGCAGAATTCTATAAAATATTTCGTAAAGACTTACAACCATTACTACTTAAATTGTTTAGAAGGATACAAATGGAGGGACTTCTCCCAAATTCCTTCTATGAAGCCAGCATTACGCTACTACCAAAACCAGGGAAAGATACAACCAAAAAGGAGAACTATAGACCCATCTCCCTAATGAACACAGATGCCAAAATTCTAAACAGGATTCTGGCAAATCGCATACAGACTCACATCAAGAAAATCATCCACCATGACCAAGTTGGATTCATACCAGACATGCAGGGATGGTTCAACATACGAAAATCAATAAACATCATCAAACATATCAATGGACTGAAGGACAAAAACCACGCCATCATCTCAATTGATGCGGAGAAAGCCTTTGACAAAATCCAGCACCCTTTCATGTTTAAAGTCCTGGAGGGAATTGGTCTGGAGGGATCATTCCTCAATGTAATCAAAGCCATATACAGAAAACCCACAGCCAATATCATCCTAAATGGGGAAATGACAGAAGCATTCCCCTTAAAGGTAGGAACTCGGCAAGGCTGCCCCCTGTCACCACTCCTCTTCAATATAGTGCTAGAAACCCTAGCTAGGGCAATAAGGCAAGAAAAGGAAATTAAAGGAGTTCTAATTGGAAAAGAGGAAGTCAAGCTATCCCTTTTTGCTGATGATATGATTGTCTACCTAAGGGATGCTAAGAACTCCACCAGAAAACTCCTAGAAACGATTAAGAGCTTTGGTAAAGTGGCAGGATACAAAATAAACCTAGAAAAATCAGTAGCCTTTCTGTACACCAACAACAAGCAATTGAAGAAGGACTACAAGGAGACCTTCCCACTCACAATAGCCTCAAAAACAATAAAATACCTAGGAACAAACCTAACCAAAGACACCAAGGATCTCTACAACAAAAATTTTAAACCCCTGAAAAAGGAAATTGAGGAAGACATCAGAAGATGGACAAACCTCCCATGCTCATGGATTGGGAAAATAAATATAGTAAAAATGTCCATCCTACCCAAACTAGTGTACAGATTTAATGCGATCCCAATCAGAATCCCCAAGAGTTTCTTCACAGGCCTGGAAAAAAAAATCCTCAATTTCATTTGGAAAAACAAAAGACCCCGAATAGCCAAAGCAACCCTGAGTGAAAAGAGCAATACAGGGGGGATCGCTATACCAGACATCAAACTATACTATAGGGCTATAGTCATAAAGACAGCCTGGTACTGGCACAAAAACAGACCAGTTGACCAATGGAATAAAACTGAAGATCCAAACCTGAGCTCATACAATTTCAGCCACCTCATATTTGACAAGGGGGCCAAGAAGACACAATGGAAGAAAGACAGCATCTTCAGCAAGTGGTGCTGGCAAAACTGGATCACCACTTGTAGAAGAATGAAATTAAACCCCTACCTCTCACCTTGTACAAAGGTCAACTCCAGATGGACCAAAGACCTCAACGTGAAACCCCAAACTCTGGAGGTGATAGAAGAGAAGCTTGGCAGCAGACTACAAGACATAGGTGTAGGAAAAGACTTCCTAAATCAGACAGCAGCTGCACAAGAAATAAGATCGACAATTGACAAATGGGACCTCATTAAACTCAAAAGCTTCTGTACATCAAAGGAAGCAATAAAGGAAGTGAGGAGAAGACCCACAGAGTGGGAGGAAACCTTCACAGCAGATACATCTGACAAAGCATTAATTTCCAGAGTATACAAGCTACTCAAAAAACAAAGAAGAAAGAAAACAAATGAATCATTCAAAAGATGGAGCAAAGATCTGAATAGAGACTTCACAGAGGAGGAGTTAGAGATGGCCGAGAAACATCTTAAGAAGTGTTCAACATCTCTGATAATTAAGGAAATGCAAATTAAAACCACTCTGAGATATCACCTTACTCCAATAAGACTGGCTAGGATCAGGAACATGAATGATACCAAGTGCTGGAGAGGTTGTGGGGAAAGGGGAACACTCATCCATTGCTGGTGGGAATGTAAACTTGTACAGCCACTATGGAAAGCAGTGTGGAGAACCCTTAGAAGACTCAAAATGAGCCTTCCATTTGACCCAGTCATACCACTCCTGGGTATATACCCACAAGACACAACTTACTGCAAAGATACATGCACAGCTATGTTTATTGCAGCTCTGTTCACAATAGCAAAAAGCTGGAACCAGCCCAGGTGCCCTTCAACTGACGAGTGGATAGAGAAAATGTGGTACATGTATACAATGGAATACTATGCAGCAGTAAAGAGGGACAACATCATGAAATTTGCAGGTAAATGGATGGAGCTGGAAGACATTATGTTAAGTGAAGTAACACAGTCCCAGAAAAACAAACGACAAATGGTGTCCCTCATATGTGGATGCTAGTACCAACAACCCAGATATAAATATTTCTCATGGAGAGGGAGGCATAGTAAAAGAACAACAGAAAGACTGCATCAGAAAATGGACTGAAATGGTGAATTGGAAAGGGGGGATGGGTGGGAGAGGGACACGGGTGTATATTCGATTAAGGCATATTTAATTGACGTGAGCTCAGCAAGTACCCAGTTTCGCCTAGACACTGTCTACAGGACACATGGTGTTTTAGGACTTAGTAAAAGTAAAAGTAAACATGTGTATATTAAACAACATTGGTTTACAGAATCTGATAAAAATGGTAATGCATCTGAATTAAATGGAGATATAATTCGCTGTTGCCCACATTTGCTTTACATAAAATCTGTAGAGCAAGAACTTTGGGATTGACACATACAAATGTTCTCTATAATTTCTCTGTTGTACAGTATCACCTTGTAGCATTCTCTTTAAGATGATTTAACGTAAAAATTAAGTTTGCTTCCCAAGTTAATCATATATAGTCACCCAAAACAACATGGGTGAATTTGATGAAATCTGTGCCTTGACTCCACCCTATAGTCATGTATAATACAACTGTCTTCTGGAGACTCATACGCAAAAAAAAAGGGGGGGGGATACAGAAAGACATGAAACCTTTTCATCAAACCCTTGCAATTCAAATCTTAAAACTAACTATGGGAAAAGATTTGTTTGTTCCAACAGGACAAAACGTCACCAACTTAACGGCTGAGAAAGAAAAGATACAGGTTTGCATTGAGTAGGATGTACCAAAAAGTGGCAACGGAAAGGCTGACCCGTCTGAACATTCAAAGGAAGAAAAGCCTCAGATTGCCATAAACATCGAACCCCTCTGTGGATCCTACATGTAACAACTAGTTATAATGAGTCCTAATGAAACTTACCTTCTAGGTGCCACAAAGGTTCTGATATGAGAGACTTCCTTGCCTTCCCACCCATAGAACAAGGAGAAATATGACAATGATGAGGTCGCTCCCCAACTGTAAATTGGAGACAACTATTGTAGAGGTAATCTCTTATAAAACCGGTAAAACTGCTTTCTTTAATTGACTACTAGACATGGGAACTGTGGAAGGGATTACTCTCTGTTCAGAACCAAATATAATACTAAAGTCCTAGGGCTATGCACTCAGGCAAAATATATTAATACAGGAGCTCTGACATCAGCAATGGATTGTTCTACCAGGTGGATGTTGGCCAGGGGATCCAAGGCCCCACAAAAGGTAAGGGCTCCTTGCCTCTAAGTTGGGATACCTACAGGAGGAGAGGCAATAAGACCCTGCTGCCGAAGACCTGACGTTAACATGGGAGGGATGTATTGAGACCACACATGCAAGTGTACAGATGGCCTCTGGAATGCCAGAGAGTGTTACCAAAGGCCACTAAACCAATAAAGCAAATATGGGTCTCCCTGAGTCAAGCAAGACTCCACCGTCAGCACCAGCTACACCTCACCTGCCTGGAAATACTGTGCAGCAGAGGCAGCCATGTGCCTGTATATCCCAAATCTAATTGGCTATTGGCTCTCTCCTTGGAGGAATAACCCATGGCTGATGCCACAAGCTTACATCCTCTACAGGTTAGGAGATGTTATAAGCCACAGTAAGACCCTGTCATATTTAACAGGGGAAAAATGTAATTCATGGATTAACATATCATCCAAACATATGTGTCTATACCAAAGTAACCTACCATAACTATTAGTGCTGTTTAAATACCTATATATCTAATTGCTTGTGCTTCATTAGTAGGATCGAAATGTTATTCCTGGACAAACTGTCAGCCCATGAAAGGAAACAGCCAGAATTGTCCAGAGTCCAAGACAACAGCTCCAGAGAGGGTGGACTGTTTTGCTTCTCATCGACCTGTGCCCCTTTTCTAAGCCTAGGGAACAATCTGTGAAAGGGGGGACATGGTAGAATGTAAGGGCTGCGATTGGGGTGAATGGTGAACCTACAGCAATGTAGTCTGGACACTCATTTGATCAACTTGATTGAACAAACAACCCATCAACCCCCACTGGATGGTGGAGCTGTGGATGTTTGGGCACAACAGCCTGCAGATTGGTTTTGCATGAAGGATGCTTGTACTCATGGATTATCGCTTAAAAATGAAAAAAAAAAACTGAGAGAAAGATGCAGGACAATTATGGCAGAATGCATGATCTCAGATGAGGTGGGGGTGGGGGGGGGAAAGGGAAATGTACCTGAACTGAATTGGAAAATAATGTATGAAATGCACAAAGCATCAATAAAAATTTAAAAAAAAACCTGATACAAAAAATAAAGTGATAAATTATTCACTGATAATATATTTATTTTGACACAAGGTTATACAGAGTTTCATTCCATGATGGAACAAAGTTTCTGCAGAATATGTGACATCGAATGATAGTTTACTGAAACGGGAGCCTGTGGTGGAAGCTGCTCATACCACAGTGCACCAGTAAGCAGAGTTAGACTGTGGAAACAGAGGTGGGATTATAAATGCAAAGGCCACTTTTTGCATGTGCTGCTTATCTTCTGAAAGTTACTTAGCCTCCCAAGATAATGCCACAATCTGGGGAACAAAACCTGAGGCTGTGTGAAATTTCAAGTTCAAAGAATAATAATGACTGACTCTCCCTCTACCAGAAATTTGATTTTCCTCACATACCGTTTTACCTAACTTGGTTATCCACTTTTCTATTGTCTAAAAACATTTAGAACTTAAAACATTCATAAGAATTTCTTCATAGCGAATGTATATTTTACTTTCCTTAGTTTTTCAAAGAGGGAACTATGTTTTATTCATCATTTTTATATGTTGGATACACCCCCAGGGAATTTTCAGTAAATGCATCCAGAAAAACACAGAGCAAATCAGGAATTAATAGTAATAAATAAATGATTTGGAGCTGGCCTTGGGAACAAGGAAGTTGCTCTGCTTTAAAAGAATCTGAACTGAGAGTAGTTGGATGGGAACAAATCTTACTAACATTGTAGCTTGTCTAAAGTCACAACTATGTTACCATTGACAACTAGGTCTTCGACAATAATCCATTTTCCCAGTAATTATACTTAGGTAATCTGAACTGAAATTAGTAAAGAACTCAGTCAAATACATGATTGGTATTATATAATTTAGCATTACTTAATAGCTTTTAAAATAATATTTTGCTTACATGTTTCATATTTACTGGGAAAAATTCTGATTTATGCATTTATATTCATTTTGGAATTATGCACATAGATAGCTACATAGAATATATATATATATATATATATATGTATATAATCTTGCATATATAAATATGTTAATCATTAACAAACATACTTTTTCATGGAATTCCCAATAGCTTCTTACATCAATTTCCACAGCTCCTTGATGCACACATGGATCAGCAACATTATGACTTTCAATGTTAGCACAATGTCTTACTGTGCTCTGCCATCATAAGGCAAATGGGAGCATTATTCTGTGTGTAAAGATGTTATCATGGCTCATCTCAGCTATATGAACATGGAATATAGTACAGAAAACAGAGGGCTTGACCTAAGACTTTAGCATACAGCCTTCTTCCTTTTAGATAAATAAGCTTAAACCTAAAGAGATTAATTCAAGTGGTTCTGCTGTGGCCTGCCAGCTTTGAAAGTGTACAGAGGATGTCAAAGCCCTCACTATCAGATAAAAACATGCTTTTGTTATTTTCTATAATGGAGCAAGGGAGTGACAATACTATTTGTAAGGAAATCCCTGACCTAGCCCGTTGCTTAACTTTTTATCCCACTGAGACCATTATTCAGCCTGGAGAAACAGATACCACAGAGGCCATAATAACTTATTTGGTTTGATAACTTTATAGCATTTAAAGATTTGAAAAGCTAAATAAAAAGCTTTATTAGAATATTTTAATTAATCCCACAATAAAAATATTAAGGAACAAGGCCATCAAGATTTATAACTCAAAAATTATGCTGAGTGAGAAAATAAGTGACGTTTTAAAAAATCATTAGGAATTTAATGGCTGGACAGATTTTATCCAATGAACCAGGAGAGAAAGGGAAATATGGGAAGGGAATAATCAATACAAGACCCTAAGGGAAACTTTTAAAAATTAAGTTAATGTAGCTGGGCATGGTGGCGCATGCCTTTAATCCAAGCACTTGGGAGTCAGAGGCAGGCAGATCTTTGTGAGTTCAAGGTCAGCCTGGTCTACAGAGCGAGTTCCAGAACAGCTGGGGCTACAGGGAGTCCCTGTCTCAAAAAGACCAATATAAATCAAGAAAATGCAGATTATTTGAGTATTTTAAAATAAAATCATCATTTTTATCTTACAAATATTTAATAAATGATCAATTCTGATTTTAAGCATAACTATAAATTAGAGTTAAATGTATTTTAGAAATTATTGAAATTTGCTAAGGACATTTTTGTCTTCAGGGTTGATCAGAGAATTCAGTTTCAGTTCCTGTCAACTCTAAATGTTTCTTTTTCTTTTTTATACTTTTTTTTCCATTAAAAAATGGGAATCATTTTGACTGATAATTAAATGTACAAAAATTTTCCTTATCACATGATTCAAAAACTGAGTTTTCTTTCAACATTGATAATCTGAAATGATAATTCTTCAATTTGTATGTGATTATGGTACAATTGTACAAAAGAAGACAAGAAGAGTTTAAAATGTATGAACAACAAGCCCATCCTAATTCACACACACACACAGACACATATATATGAATATATGTGTGTGCATTATTATATGTATATATGTGTGTGTGTGGGTGTGTGTGTGTGTGTAGATGGAATTAAATCTAGAATTGCCCAGAAGATATATGATGTTCTAGACAATCCTATATTTAACTACATCTACTACTGTGGGAATTACTAATTTTTCATGAGAGAAAAACCATATAAATCCTCACAAAGCTCAGCCTGCTTATACCTGTGAAGGAGTTAATTGCTAATTTGATCTCTTCAGAGGGGAATGAAGCATCCACACCCAATCAATCTTCTGAAGTAAGCAGGGGATGAACACCTTTTTTTCAGAAATCAAGAGAGCATATCCTCCTCCAGAGAGGCTGAGGAAGGATGTAAAGCTTTGTAATAGAACTGGAATGCTTAGTTAATTGCCCTGGCTTGCATAAGTGAGTGCCCTCATATGTCTGCTTAGGAGGACAAAGCTATTTCAGTGAATTGCAGATAATATTTAAGACTTTATGTGTATTTCCTAGTAGAATTTGCATGAATTATAATGAATTAAAGTCTCCATTATTTATATAATATTCATGTCAAGTATATGGAGAAATTTATGCCACACTGTATTCCTTTAACCTCTTAACCATTTCATTGTCAAATCAATAACCCTTTAACAATCAGGGGAAAAAATAAAATTTAGATCAAGGATACTATATCAAGACAAAGTTTTGGAAAGATCACAAAAGACAGATCCAAAAATGACAGCTAGCAGTTTGAATTCCAAACTGATGAAATGCGAATTTCAAACTAGTTACTCATGTAGGACCTAAAACTCTAGCACTTGTTTCTGTTGTGAATTTACACATAAGGGTTTTTTTTTTCCTTAAATCACATTGAAGACAAAAAAGTTTTAACAATGTTGCTCTTTAGTTTTTACAATTGAGTATACTATATAACAATATGAAATATCCATCCAGAAAAGTATTTTGTTAGAGAAATTTCTCCCTTAAATTCTGAGACTACTTCTGTCCATATAAATTGCTGAAGTTCAGCCAAGGAGAAGCAAAGATCATCCTTAAAATTCAAGACTATAAATGTTTACTGAAAGCTAAGTACTATTAATAATTACTTTTCGGTTGTGATGCAATACTAAGACAAAAAGCAAGTTGCAGGTGATTAGGGTTTATTTTAGATGTTAGTTCCAGATGTAATACAGGCCATCATGGATGGAAAAGCAGGCATCAAGCACAGGAATTTGACTCATCACATTTCCATCCACACAATAAACAGGGACAGAAACAGGAAGTCTGGGCCAGGCTTTAAAATCTCAAACCTGCAGATTTAGTACATACTTCTTTCAAGTCTCCACTTCCTAAATCTGCCAAAACCTCCCCAAACAGTGCCACCAACTGGGAACCATGTGTTCAAGCATAGTTTTCATTATGTTATCACACAAATCACAAAATACATGTACACCCAGGAAAAGGAGGAGTTAACCTTAACATATTCTAATAGCATTTTCCCCATTATATAAAGCTCAACATTTCTTAGAGAGTTATAATTCGAAATATTTAGGGGATATTTATAAGACAAAAAATAGAAAAGAGTAAAGCACAAACCCCATGTTATGTAGCATAAAGTTTCAAATTTTCCAATGAATAGCTTTCTAAATGGGCTGCAGGATTATTTTGTCTTATCTAACAAACTTCTAAGAGCATATTCTGGTACATGAACATAAGAGTAATGAATGCTTGCCTTATTTCATGTATATGCGTGTTTTGCTTGCATGTGCATAAGAGAGCCCATATCATGAAGTACCTGTGGATATCAAATAAATGCATTGTATCCCCTGAAACTGGAGATAGGGATAGTTGTTAGATGTAATGTACATGCTGTGAACTTAACCCACTTCAACTCTAAAATCAACCAGTGCTCTTAACTACTAAGCTACTCCCCAGTCACTCAAATAAATTTTAATCCAATCGAAATCTTTTTTTCAAATTATATGCTGTTATATTCCATCTATAAACCACTGAGCCTGACACATAATAAATTATATTAGGATTCCAATAACTAAATTTATCAGAAAATTTGTATTGTTGATATGTACGTTTATTAGACATACCCACATTCTAATCTCTAGACTGATAAATCAATAGAACCATTAAAATACATAGCAGAGTGTGTGCTCAGTCAGAAACCATCTCATCTTGCATATCCATATAATTAAGATTTTGCCACCATGATTTCAGCTAAGGGTTTGTGTTCATTATATAGGACAGTTAAATGTTTTAAAATTGTATATTTGTGAATTTCATACATACAGAATATTTTGATCATGGGGCTGGAGAGATTGTTCTGTGGTTAACAACACTGTTCTTTTAGAACAGCAGGGTGTGAAACCCAGCACCCACATGGCAGCTAATAATTGTCTGTAACTCCAGTTCCAGGGAATCTGATGCCATCTTCTGTCCTCTGAGGTCACTTTAAAACACAGGAGCACTTACACATATTCAGATATAGCACTCATATACATATTTAGAAATGAGTCACCTACCTGCACTTGCTTACAACTTCCTGCCTGATTTCCAACCTCTCTCTCAATAGATAGATATAATTAATGTGTTATCTGCACATTTAAATATATAATTATATAATATATAGATAATTAGTATATTTATACAATATCTATATGTTAATGCTCATCCTGTTAAATTCTTTACTCCAAGCCCCTTTGTTGTGGCTCTGGAGCCTGGGTAACTTATCCAGAATCACACCATATGAAGAAGACAGATCTCACTGCAGCAAGTATCAGTTACCAAGAGCTTCTCAATAGTGGTTTCTCAGCAGAATTGGGGTTTCATATCCACTATTCACTTCTTTTTTAAATTTTATCTATTTATTTATGTGTATAAATGTACTGTCTGCATGTAGGTTTGTGCACCCATGTCGTGCAATGCTGCAGAGGTCAGAAGAGGGTGTTGGATTCCCCTGGAACTGGAGTTCTCCTGGAATTGGAGTTACAGATGGTTCTCAGCTGCCATGTGTGTGCTGGGGATCGAACCCAGATCCTCTGCAAGAGCAGTTGGTGCTCTTAACTGCTAGGCCATCTCTCCAGCCCCAACCCACTTCTGTGGAATTTTTGTCTGGCATGAACATATGTGGGCCTTGTGCATGTTCTTGCCATTGTTGTGAGTTCATATGAGTAACTTCCTAGCTGTCTGGAAAATTATTTATACACAACTTTAGCTCAGAAGTAAGAATGGGACTTTGATCTTATAGTATGAATGGAATATAAAAGGAAGAAAATCATGATCTTTATTAAAGAAGATAAGGAAGGGCTGGAAGGATGGCTAAGTGGTTAAGAGCACTGGCTGCTCTTGCAGTTATATAGGTACTGGCAATTGAACCCAGATAACTCTAGTTTCAGAACATCTGACAGCTTCTATTGACCTCTGTTCTAGTTTGTCTTCCATTGTTGTGACAAAACACTCTGACCAACACCAACTTGGGGAGGAAAGGGTTTATTCAGCTTACATCTCCTGGGTCACAGCTCATCACTTAGAGACCCCAAAGCAGGAACTCAGGGCAAGAACCTGGATGCAGGAGCTGAAGCAAAGCCATGGAGGAATGCTGTTCACTGGCTTGCTTCTCTGGCTCATGCCCAGCCTGCCTTCTTATACAGTACACAAAAACCTGCCCAGGGTGGCACCACTCATTGTGGACTGGGCCCTCCCACACTGCTCTACCATCAAGACAATACTTCACAGATGTGGCCACAGGCCAGTCCAATGGAGCCAATTCCCCTATTGAGGCTCCCTCGACCCAGGTGTGTCAAGTTGACACTAAAGCTATCTAGCACAATTGACCCCTTGTCAACTTGACACACAAAACACATCACTATTAAACCACTACCTTTCCAGTTCTTATCCCCAAAGTATGATGTTAACATTAATCACAAACTAAGACAGTACAACCTTAAAAGACACATAGTCCTTAAAATGTGCAAACGCTTAAAATTTCAGTCTATTAAGTCTCTTAACTGTGGGCTTCTGTAAAATCCAAAACAAGTACTGTCTTATTTCAAAGGGAAGAATCAGGCACACTCAAACAAAACTTACGTTCAGCAAGTAGCTCAAGGCCGGACACCTGGGACTCACTCACAATCTTCTGGGCCCCAAAGGGTTTCAGCAGCTCCCCCTCTCTGACTCTGCTATCCATGGCACACACAGCTCATCTCGAAGGCCCAGGCCAACTCCATTCCACACCTGCCGCTGCTCATGGTGGTCGTCCCATGGTTCTGGCATCTCCAAAAAGCTGGGGTCACCACTGAAACTGAGGCAGCACATTCACCAATGGTCTTTTCTGACGTCTCCTGGTGCAAAACCTCAGCTTCTCTCCATGACCCCTGCAATTCTGGGGTCATCACTGCAACCGAGGTGCACTTCCACCAATGGTCTTTCCTGACCTCTCACAGTGCCAAGCATCGGCTGCTCTCTGTGAACCCCTCAAATCTCAACACCAGAACCATATAGGAGACTCTTATACACTACCAAATCCTGCCTCTGGCTTGAGATGGAGGCTCGGGCCCCTGCTGGAACACAGCTTCTGTATGTTGACCATGAAGAAATTCTTCCCAGAAGATTTTACCACAGTGATGCTGGTCTCTTGTTACTTACAGCTGATTTTTCAGCCCCAGCTAACCAGCATCAATTGTCCCAGTACAACAAAGATTTCCCTTCAGGTTCTGGTCTCTTGTTACTTACATCTGATTCTTCAGCCCCAGCTGACCAGAACCCACAGATTAAATAGTCCTGATGGTCTCTGCTTCCCTTTGAAACTTCACAAGCCAGGCCTCCATCGTCTACAACTCTTTCAGCAAAATTGTTCCAAGTTCCACAGCCACAATCTTTAGGCATTCAATGATTTTTCTAGCCCATAATTCCAAACGCTTCCACAATCCTTCCTCAAAACACCAAGGCCAGGTCTGTCACAGCAATAGCCCACTCTCTGGTACCAATTTCTGTTCTAGTTTGTCTTTCATTGCTGTGACAAAACACTCTGACCGACACCAACTTGGGGAGGAAAGGGTTTATTCAGCTTACATCTCCTGGGCCACAGCTCATCACTTAGGGAGCCCAAGGCAGGAACTCAGGGCAGGAACCTGGATGTAGGAGCTGAAGCATAAGCCATGGAGGAATGCTATTTACTGGCTTGCTTCTCTGGCTCATGCCCAGCCTGCCTTCTTTTTTTTTTTTTTTTGGTCTTTTCGAGACAGGGTGTCCCTGTAGTCCCAGCTGTCCTGGAACTCACTCTGTACACCAGGCTGGCCTTGAACTCACAAAGATCAGCCTGCCTCTGCCTCCCAAGTGCTAGGATTAAAGGCGTGCGCCACCACACCTGGCTTTTTCAACCTGCCTTCTTATATGGTACACAACAGCCTGCCCAGGGTGGCACCACTCATTGTGGATTGGGCCCTCCCACAGTGCTCGACCATCAAGACAATACACCACAGATGTGGCCACAGGCCAATCTAATGTAGCCAATTCCCCAGTTGAGGCTCCTTCAACCTAGGTGTGTCAAGTTGACACTAAAACTATCCAGCACAACCTCCATGGGCATTGCAGGACACAGGTACACTTCCATATATGCATGCAATACACTCATATAGAGAAAATAATCTAATAATAATACTTTTAAATAACAAGTAAAAAAAAAGGCAGAACGTGTTCATAGCAGGATAGTGGAATGGAAGTCTTGGAATAGGGAAGATATAGGACTCTAGTCTGGAAAACATGAATAATGGGAATGTATACATGAAAACAATCACCTGAATAGATGCCACTGTTTGAAAGATTGTTAAGGGGAGAAGGATTTAGAACTGGGTAGGAGATTGTAGTTAAGCTGTCATAACCAGATTCTTTTGAAATTTTCACTTGTTTATTTATTTTTATTTTATGTGTATGAGTGATTTAACTGTATACACATAAGTGAACTCATACTTGCTCCGTGTACAGAGACCAAAAGAAGACATCAGATCCTGTTGATTTGAAGTTATAAATGCTTATTAAGTGCTGTATGTGTGCTGGGAACCTAACCTATGTTAGAAAGAGGAGCCAAAGCTCTTAATGCTGCTGCATTTCTCCAATACAGAAATATTAAAAAAATAATTAAATATTTTAGAGAATTTCATACATGAATACTTTATTCACATAATGTCCACCTCTCTCCATGCCCCATCTAATGCTTCCAATATTCCACCACACCTTCTCAAATTCGTGACTTTGCCTTTAATTATTTTTTAAAAACATTTATTATTTTTTTCTCTATATGAGTGTATTGCCTGCATGTTTGTAAGAGCACCCATGTGCTGAAATGTCCATGGAAGTCAGAAGAGGGCATCAGCTCCCCTGGAACTGGAGTTATGGATGACCATGTGGGTTCTAGACCCTTAATGCAGTGTTTGTTTATCACATCCTTAGAATATGTGAATGACTCTAAATAGCTGTGACCAACAAATTTTCCACATATTTGACAGCATAATCCCATCCTAAACATAGAACAGAGGATTATTCAAAGCTTCCATCAATAGGTGATTTAAATCCACTTAATTTTCACTAAAATCCAACTTATATTTTTATGTCATATTTTGTGATATATGTGTGGAGTATTAGATTCATATATGTGAAATAAGGACAAATGCAAACAGAGTACAACACTAATATGAATGTTGGGAAAGGATCAGAATGTTGGATTTGAATTTTAAAACCAAATTCTGATAAGATAAAGTTATAATTAGTCTAGGATGCATCAGTGTGCAGAAGCAGATAAAAATGAATTCATCTTTTCTAAAGAAGGCACTTTACTTGCTACTTGCAGTACAGATTTCCTCTTAATTTGGAATCTTAAGGTGTTGTAAATGTATTTAAATAAATAATAAAAGTAAGATCAGAAATCAGATATGGATGGTTAATAGATTTACACTCACATTTGAACTTTCATTGAGATGAAGTAAAACATGTATTTTAAGATCAGTAAGTAATTGACTTGCTCTTATGTTTATGACAAAGGCAGTGTTGGGGTTAAGGACACAGCACCCCAAAATATGGCACTTAGCATTTGAGCACAAAGCAGGGACATGCAGGCCACTCTCAGCTTCCCATTACAGTCCCTCCTGTGCCAGGCAGCCCACAAAACCTGGCAGAATGTCCTCTAAATTAGGTCTTAAGATCTTCATTCCAGTGATGCCTTTATTGTACCCAGAGAAAAGTAATATCTTCTAGTCTAAAATAGTAATGCTAAGAAGAATGTCATAAGTAAGCCTTGCCAGCTCTTTCCTGTCTGTTTATTATATTCTAAATTACCCTGTGTTCTCTAGCCCCACTTTTCTCCAGTTACAGACTGCATCAGAGTTAGAATAAAGATTTCACTGTTGCTCTATGTCCTTTCTCCAATTTCATAGAAACTGTATATTTTAAAGACATTGCATGTTTTACTGGTGTTAATGCATACTTTTGTTATATTATCCTCAGCTCTGAACCACTGTTGAATAAGGCACAATCTTATTGTTTCTGTTTTACAATGAAGGAAGGACTTTATTTTTCTTTCACTGGTATGGAATTAATGAAAAACTAGGTAAACCAAGGTCCTTGATATCTCAGATCTGTAAATTCTAATGGGTTGTAGAATAAACAATAAATAAAAGCAAATTACATTTTAGAAGATAAATGCCTTGAAATAATTAAAAAAAAAATAACACGATGAAGGACACTAGGAATTTTGAGACACGGGTGTGTTTTTAAACAATTGAAAATATTGGACCTATGTGAAGTTGACATAGGAAAAATCCCTTACAGCAGATAATGAGGTTTTTACATCTGTGCTTCAGAGAACAGCAATACTCTGATTATTAAAAAAAAGGGACCAGGGGCTGGAGGGATGGCCTAGCGGTTAAGAGCGCTGACCGCTCTTGCAGAGGACCCGGGTTCGATCCCCAGCACCCACATGGCGGCTGAGAACCGTCTGTGACTCCTGTTCCAGGAGAACTCCAGTTCCAGGGGAATCCGAGACCCTCTTCTGACCTCCGCGGCATCGCACGACACGGGTGCGCAGACCTGCATGCAGACAATACATTCATACACATAAAAATAAAAAAATTAAAAAAATAAAATAAAAAAAAATAAATAAAAAAAAGGGACCAAATGTACATGTACTTTCCAGTGGATATTTCTACAGGACTGAATGTTGAGCCATGACATCCTAAAGGTGCAATGGTGTCTGAAAGCCAGCTGTAGGACACACCCTACAGCAGCTCAAAATCCCTATAGGAACACTGAGTTCCCCAGATTGTAGAGGAGGCCACTGGATTTTTAACAGGGGCAGCACATGTTCTAATTTATCTATTGAAATAGTAAGGCTAAAGCCAAAGAGATTGCTCAGCAGCTAAAGCCCATCCCACCAAGCACAAAGACAGGAATTTGATCACTACAATAACATTGTGAAAGGAGAAAACTGACTCTAGCAAGTTATCCTCTTATCTCCATATGCATTACACTGTCTATGGCTGCACACATACGTACACACAAACAATAAAGAAATAATTGTGTGCCAATAAATAAAGTGATTAAAATTTTACAGTTATTATATTTGCTCCCAGGAGTGGTTATACTTCAGATTAATAATCAAGGGAGGGGGGCTGGAGAGATGGCCTAGCGGTTAAGACTGCTCTTGCAGAGGACCCGGGTTCAATTCCCAGCACCCATATGGTGACTGAGAACTGTCTTTGACTCCAGTCTAAGGGGAATCCGATGCTCTCTTCTGACCTCCATGCATGACATGGGTACATAAACCTACATGCAGACAGTACATTCATACACATAATTAAAAAAAGAAAAAAGAAAAAAAAAGATAGATGGTCCAAAAAGAAAATCTCTATTTTACCTGTTGGAAGACCCAGCTCTCCCGTTTCATTAGTTGTTCAGCTGAGATAGAACCACCACTATGCAGGCAGGTTCACCTTAAGTCATACTAAAAGAATGGGAAGAATACTCGGTGCATTAATGAGACAGTGAACTTTTCCTCCCTGGAATCCTGCTCTTAGTGCAGTGAACCAGGACTGCCACATGGCCATGTCACTCTCTGCACCTCTGCCTGCATTCCTAAATTCGTTAGAGAGACATAACCTTTTTCCTTTTTTCTTCATATCCCTTTTCTAAACTTGCTTTTGTAATGCTTTGGGCTGCCCCGGCACCTTGCATTTCTTTACTTTCTCTGCAAGTCTTCCTCTCCCGCCATGTGGCTGCCAGTCTGCCAAGTGTCTGACTTCCATCAGGCTCTAACCCTGCAAAGCTTCATGGATTTTTCCTTCTTCCCTACATTCCCCTCGTCAAGGCAGGTGCCAAGATTTCCAGCATGATTGCTCTAAGAATTTTTCATTACAATTCTAATAAAATTGTCCTAAAACCTCTGTGTCCAAACTTATTGTTTTTCCGAATGAGTCTAAGAATACATTAGGGGACATTACTTGCTTTCACTGAAATTAGTAGAAAACCATTATGTGATTAATGTTTTTGGCAAATACTCTTGACAGTTTTAACACAACAAACATATGTAAACGCATATATATAATTGTTGGAGGAGGGTTAATATGGCCCAAAATTGGGCCTGAATAAATTAAAGATTTATTTCTTACCCATTTAAATAAGTAGTTTGGAGGTTAGAATTTATAGGGCAGAAAGGTTTCATAGCTTGTCTCCCTCATCAAAATGGAGAGAACCAATATTCCTGTAGCAGGAAAGTTAGTAAGGGATTTAATAAATTTAAAAATATATTTAATAAATGGTATATTTGAGAGACTTCAGAAATTAAGACCCAAAACTCATGAAGAATGAAGGTCCAGCTAATTAGTAGAGCATATATCATGCAGGACATGGGTTCAATTCTTAATACACAAATGGAATAATAAAAAGAAAATGTCTCATGTAGAACTGCTTATAGTCTATTTTTAAGGAAGAAGAAAAAGCCATTCCAAATAAAATTGGAGAAAAATGGTTTGATCTCATGGTGGTAGACTGAGGGGGAAATGAGACCTGTTTTTCAGATGCAGTCGGACCAGTGCCTGTAATATCCCTTTTCTTTAAATATGAAATTATAGTTCTCTGAGCTGAATATTTTAGGACATACTCTTAATCATTGTTTATCAGGGAATACCCAAGTAGATTACTTCTTACTCAGAAGGGTAACACTCTTGAAGTTCACTTTTATCTTGGAGTTAATCAACAGCTATCTAATTAGAAATAAGCCCTGTGAAATTGAAGGGAACTCATGTGTGGTACTATAAACAGCCAAATACACATGTGTGAAGTCATATATCCTAGAGAAAATACTACTTTTGTCACATCCCTGTGTGTTTAGCACCATGTCTGCATGATCAAAGGGAACAAAAGGGAGGAGGGGATGAAGAATCTCCCACCAGCTTCCTCATGGGAGCTGACACAAGGATGCTGCTTGTCAGCTGGCCTTGGGGGATTCTTCCCCACAGTTGGTCTGTTTAAGCTAATTGCCTTGACTCAGATCCTTGGCCTTCAGGGCATTGGCCGCTACCCTGTTATGGTTATGGCCAAATAGATCTCATCTGTGGAGAACCACACCCAGAGGAAGAATTCACAGACTGATGACTATTTGTAAGCCTCTGTCCAGTCTAAACCAAGACAGCTACCCAATACCGACTTCCCAAGTTGGTGACCCTACACACAAGCCCCAAGCCTAATTGGCTTAACTTACACACACATGTGGAATCAATGGACTTGGGCTGGTAGGGAGAGGGGCAGTCTCATAGGGATGGGACTCTTGGTAGGTACAGTGGATGTGCCCACACTGAAAAACATTTGAGGACACAAATCAGACTCTATCAGCCTGAATTTCATATATATTAGATATATATATATATATATATATATATATACACATTGGCAGAGGCAGTGGGGGATAATGGAGGGGGTCTAAATACCCTGAAGTTATACTGTATAAATATCTCAAAATTCAGTAAAAATAAAGTTAAAATGAATGAACAACAAAAAGCTAATCATTTTTTAATTAATTTTGTTTTTTTAATTTTATTTATTTATGTGTATGAATGTACTGTCAGCATGTAGGTCTGTGCACCCATGTCGTGCAATGCCCTGGAGGTCAGAAGAAGGCGTTGGATTCCCCTGGGACTAGAGTCGAAGACTGTTCTCAGCCGCCATGTGGGTGCTGCGGTTCGAACCCAGGTCCTCTGCAAGAGCAGTCAGCACTCTTAACTGCTAGGCCATCTTTCCAGCCCCAGTAATCATTTTTATAATAATTTTTATTAGTCAATAAATAAAAGACTGCACTTAAAAAATTGCTTCTGAGGTGACTTAATCTCTCAGTATAGTGTCCTTTAAGATAGCTTTTTTAGAGCCCCAAAGACATAAATTATAGAGAAGAAACCTGGTATTTATACAGATATGTTGGTTTTAGAAGTCTGTCACATGTCCAGGTGTGAGCATCATCTAAACAATGTTTACTGGGTATGTAAGTCTGTACTGGTCCTTAGTCAGAAAATGATGCTCTTTTAGCCCATAAGCCTGCATTAAAATACAAGGAAGCAGAACACAAACTAAAAGGAGACCATGATGAAGTGAGTAAGGAAGCAGGAGGAAGACCACTGAAGAGAGCTTCCTAGAGCACGGAGAGTCTCGTGAAAGGCTTTGCCACATTTAGCCAAACATCTACACTGTCTCTAAAGAGTGTATTTAGTTCTGACAAAACATGTTACTTTAGGAGTTCTGTAGATCACTCTGAAGCATGATAGTTTTCTAGAAGAAATCACAGAACTCACTGAAATCTACCACATTCCTCATCACTGAGTATTGGCTGGAATGTATTTAGCATTAAAACTCATGTATTTAGCATTAAAACTTTTCTTTACACAAGTAAAGAAAAACATGTATTAGAATCTGGAAGGATTCCATACCTGAGGTTTCCATTGTATTCCAGATATACTGCTTGACAGAATTGACTCTTATAGCATGTGCTTCATATGTACAACATGGAAGATCATGGAACTTCTGTGTCCATGAATTTGCTTTTACTAAAGTTTCATGTTTTTTTTTAATTTTTATTAATTTTATTTATTTCTGTATGTGTATGAATGTACTGTCTGCATGTAGGTCTGTGCACCCGTGTCGTGCAATGTCGCGGAGGTCAGAAGAGGGTGTCAGATTCCCCTGGAACTGGAGTTCTCCTGGAATTGGGGTTACAGACGGTTCTCGGCTGCCATGTGGGTGCTGGCGATCGAACCCGGGTCCTCTGCAAGAGCGTGGGCGCTCCTAACTGCTAGGCCATCTCTCCAGCCCAAGTTTCATGTTTTAAGAATGGTCTTAAGATTTTTTTGGCTACCTCCAGCCTTCCATTGTGTCCAGATTGATGTGACATCACAATGATCACCATGAGTCACCTTGATCAAGTAAATAAACACACAAATGTACTTCATGAAGCACAACCACGCTCATATCATTTAGGAAACTTATGCTCTTATAGTTTGTCTCCCATGAGCAAAGCAGAGAGGACAGGCCTCCTTTCAGTTGTGAAGTGAGGGATTAGCGAAGTCAAATACAGCAAAGCTGTATTTTAATCATTGATGAAGCAATGGTTTTTACACTGTACACATTGCACTTCTAGGGAGTTTGGTTAACAATGGGAAGGGACAGAGTATGAATTTTTGGAAAAAATGAGTAAATGCGATCAAATGAAAGCTAATCCAGAGACTGACAGACTTGTTATTGAAAAGATCATTATGGTTCTTCCATGTTAATACAAACAACACAGGAGCTGCCTGTAGGATTAGACTGAGATAGTGAAAATCTAAGCACATTAAATTTTTGGATTATTGTAACATTTTCCCGGGATATAAAATGAATTCATAGAGTAAGAAACATGACCAGAGAAGGACAGATCTTGGTTATTTAAAGAAAAAGTACAGTAGAAAACTCTAAGATGTGCTCCTGCACTGTGAGAGGAATGATGGTCTCAAACTAGCATAACATAATCCTCCTTACCAAATTCCCACTTGAGTTTAGCTGTAATACATTTCAGTGCTTATATTTGTTAGAGATGCTGGGTTTACTTCCAAACAAATTCGGACATTTGATGCAAATTTTATGAAAGGGGAGTTTGGGATTTGCTAGGACTATTGTTTTGCCAAATATACACAGTTTTACCATTTTGTTTCTCTACCCTAAGTCTAACACCAGGGAGGATATGCCTTATCTTTAGTTTATTCCCAGAGAGGTATATCTTTATGAATTCTATCACCAAACAATCCTTTGTAAATGACTTTGGATTGCAGGTCATGTAGTATAAGGTTCAAATATAAGAGAGGAAGATGGGAGGTTCCACTTTCCTCCATGATTTTGTTTCTGTTTTCATGCTTTCTCTGGAAGGTGTTTTCTAGCAATAAACATGTCACCATCACAGTGGTAGTTCTCTGTGAAACTGCAATGTTCTTTGTACCCATTGGCACAATCTTACTAAGGGGAGGGACTTCCTGCCTGAGCTTTCTCAGCCAGTTACCTTAATCCTGTTAACGTCTGCAAATATGCTCATGGAATATCTCTACTCCTGTGATTTGAAATATGTTTCAGAATATAAACAGTTTCAAATTTCATACTATGACAAAAGGATTTTCATTATATTCTTGAAAGAGATTGTGACTAAACATAGTTTATAAGAAGAAAATGTTTATTGTATATCTATTATTACTGAAGTTATTAAATAGGAAACTAATTTTAAGATAAGGTAGTACTACTTTATTATTTCATAAGTGAAGCCATAATGATATATTTTTGTTGTTTGTTGTTGACTGGAAGCCTTTTGGTTGCTATTTAGTTTTGCTTAGACAAAGGTTTTATACTATGTCTGTAATGGAATTGTAACTAATGTCTTCTGATTCTTAATTTTAAAGGTATAAGCATGTGTTTAAGGATGCACAGTTTCTACCAAAGAATGGACAAATATTATATTCACATAAATGTATAACTTCATGTTATAAATCATAAGGCAAAGCAAAGAAAATCAGGTAGATTCAGGTTTGTTTTTTAATATTCTAAAACACCTTTGAATAGTATATTCAAAGTATATAGTATATTCAATAGTATATTTTATTTAGTTCACTTATTTCACTTATTCACAGGGTGAGTAAATTTCTTTGTTACTATTAATGAAAAAAATTAAAAGTTCACATAAAATCAAAAGTTCATAAATCATTTCTGACATATTGGCTATCATTTTTAAGGGACAGCAATAAAAATACAATTCATATGTCTCCATTTCATTTAAAATTCCCTTTCTTTTTGGCTCAGCAGTGCAGAGCACTGACTGCTTTTGCAGAGGACCTAGTTTTGATTTCCAGCACCCATCCACATGACAGTTGAGAACCATCACTAGCTCTAGTTCCAGGGGATCCAATGCCCTCTTCTGACCTCCATAGGGATTATGTAATGCATACAGACATATGGGAAATTTACTCACATATATAAAATAAAAATAATAAAATATTTTGAAATTTTAATTTTCCTAGTACTAAAACCTTAAAGAAAAAAAACATTTTCATTGTGTTTTTTTCAATAAAACATGACCCATTTCAACCAGGTTATTATTGTAGATTCACATTCATTTTAATTTGAAGTTCATTGACACTGAACTAACTATAAAACTTATTTTTGTTTCAGTTCTTTTTAGATTCTAGTTGATCAACTGAGTTTTTAGAGGCAATGCATGCAGAAATTATTTATTTGTCTCAGATAAAAAGGCTGTTGAAACACATAGCAGAAATATCACTTTATGAAGTTGAATGCCCAACCTGCTCTTCAGCTTGCAGTCACCCTATAGCCTATAAAAATAAAAATGGGAAATTTTTTGCGCTGTTTACATCTCTCCCTACAAAACTAGGAAAAGACCAAAATGAGCATATGTTCATGGAACACAAAACACCAATGAAGCAATTTACAAGATAAGGAAAATGCATTTTAGGGAACAATCTTGTTTTCTGACCAAACTCCCAGGACTTAGACCACTCTCAACCATGTAAGAGCTTTCTCTTATCTTTAACAACTATGAAACATTGATCATGTTTAATTATCCTCCACCTATGCCCAATTACAAGAGAAGGATATAGTGAATAAGATTGAAGTGACTTGGGTAAATACATAGTAAAGCAAACTGTGTCCTCTGAGTGGACTTCTTAGAGATACTCTTATAATCATATGGTCCTGTATAACTGAGCATACACATGATTTAAAATCATGCAATATGGGAATGGATATGCAATAGAATACACATGACATAACTTCTTTTTAATATAATACTTTTATTGATGTTTTTTGTATTTCATATTTATCAATCAAAATATTAAAATCTCTCAGCAATGACATTTTCAATCAAACCCCTGGTTTTTTGGGGAACCATAAAAGGAAGATCAGGGCTCTCACTCAGAGTGCCCATTGTCAGTCTTGACAGTGTATTTTGCTCTGATCTGTACTTTCACTTTGTTTGAATACAGTTATCTGCTATTATTTTCAACTTGTGTAAGCTTTTATTTAATTACTCAAACAAGATGTCAAGAATTTGGAATTATCCAGTCTAGACACTGGCCACCAGTAACAAACCCAATGTGATTAGCTTTGTTTTGTTTTTCTTTTAAGGCAGAAACATAGGGGAAAGATTAATAATGAAACTTGAATAAGACATATGCCTTTTTAGAACAAAGAAATAACTGATTCCAGACATATTCTATTGCTTCCAGTTGTGTCACTTAATGACTCTTGGTTGAAAAATTGAGCCTTTTAGGAGAAAGTAAGAAAAAACATAGTTAACTAGGACTTTGGAGAGCCAGTGGACAGACTAAGCAAGCCAACCCATTAAAAATTAAGACCTATTGGGAAACAAATCAAGAAAAATATTATCACTTCAAGATAGTTATTTGGGTATGGGACCCAGTGCATTTTTATACAATGTAAATACTGTTGAAATTATGTCTGAGATTTCAGCTTACTTATATCTAATAAAGGACTTTCCTTTATTTGCCTCTATTAAGCTTTCACTACTTGTTCAGGTGGATGCTTAGATCCACCTTCAAAAAAGAAATAGTCAGACTATTATCACTTCTTTGAGTTGGTTCTCCCAGATCCAATTCCCATAATGACACAAGAAGGAATAGGAAATGCCAACACTTGAATCTGGCTTGTGGCAAGTGAAGAATTAAAGACTTTGGACACTGTAACCTTCCTGAATGGATCAGAAGACATGCCTCCACTTTGTTTTAAAGGTAGTCTCCACATTTGTCAGAGATATTTAGAATACAGACAGGGTAACAAGAGGTAGTTTAGACTTAATTTGTGCCATGAATTCAATCCTAGCAGATACTCAAGTTTTACAATCAAAAGATAAACAACAACAACAACAACAACAAAACCAATCTATTTACAATGTGTGTCTATGAAGAAGGCTCTATAGCAAGTAATTACTGATATCTTCTATCTAGGAGCTCCAATGCACAGCCAAGAAAAGTTAGGCCCTCGTCAATATGGCTACAAAGAGGTGAAATTTAAAACTAATTTTATTGATTTTGGAACCATGTTTTTCCCTAGTTGAGATTGCAGGAGGCTGGGGAATTACCTTGAATGGAGCTTTGTGCAACCCTGAGTAGAGGGCACAGGTAAGCTTTGCCTCAGTTAATGATCAATAACATTTAAGTGATATTAAGTGTCATCAATAATGAAAGATTCATCAAAATGATTTGATAATATCATAATAATGAAGTTTCATCATAATGATTTGAAGTACAGGAGAAGGTTTTGTACAAGTCATTTATTCTATTTATATAAGACAGATATTTTTTTTATTGATGCTTTGTGTATTTCATACATCATTTTCCAATTCAGTTCAGGCATATATCCCTTTCCCTTCCCCCCACCCCACCCCAACGCATCCCAGATCATGCATTCTGCAGTAACTTTTCTGCATCTTTCTCTGTTTTTTTTTGTTTTGTTTTGTTTTCATTTTTTTTTAACAATAAGTGAAAATCTGTGAGTACAAGCATCCTTCATGTAAAGCGAATTTGCAAGCAGTTGTGCCCAAACCCACACAGCTCATGGGTCCCACCATCCAGCGGGGGGAGGGGGGGCTTGTATGTTCAATCAAGTTGATCAAATGAGTGTCCAGTCTATATTGTTGTAGTTTCGCCATTCACCCCAATTGCAGCCCTTACGTTCTACCGTGCCCCCTCTTCTGCAGATTGTTCCCTAGGCTTAGAAAAGGGGCACAGGTGGATGAGAAGCAAAACACTCTACTTTCTCTGGAGCTGATGTCTTGGTCTCTAGTCAGTTCTGGCTGTTTTCTTTCATGGGCTGCCAGCTTGTCCAGGC